>CM046437.1:60210117-60372848 GCA_025506505.1 Flaveria sonorensis
CCTAGCACCACCCCTTGCCATGAACAGCCACCAACACCGCTACAAAGATCAAATCCAAACCGAGCACCGATACCACACCCGTCGATCGCATCAAAGGCCAAGAACATACAGGCAGTCTTTGATGAGAAGCGGGCAGGAGATGTTCAAAGAATTAAAGGCGAACATGAAGACCTATGAAAAGAAAAGTTGGAGTGGATCAGATCTAATGATCAAAATATCAAATCTAGTAGTCTAGGTACCCCAGTGAAGTTCACGGACCTGGTTATAAAGGTGAAAGGACAAGCCCATGCTCCTGAAGTTATTATGGATGCTGCTGCCACATACAAAAGTCTATCACACTGTATTTATGGAGTTTCAAATTCACTCAAAGCGGAAGACTATCGACCCTATTACAACCACAAAGGGAGTCTTCATAATCTGGGGTCAATTTTTCTTAATGTTGGAAATAAGGATGTACAAGCAGATTTGAAACACAGGGATTTAGCCAGCCAATGTTATCCTTGTTCGACTTGAGGACAAGTCGATTTTCTGGCCGAAAGTATTGATACAAACCCACTATTGGGTCAGGTTCAATCTAGGTCAGATTTGACCCGGTTGTTGCTAAATGGAGGGAAACCAGATGGAGGGAAACTTAATGGAGGGAAAGATTCAATTTTAAAAAATGGGGTGGGTGTTCCACGAATTTAGGTGTTGAAATTAGGGAGAAGTTAAGGTAGGATTAGTTTAAGTAGTATTGTTTGAGGTTATTTGTTTCTGTCTATATTTTTTATTTATCTGTGACAACCGATAATTTCTGGTCAATACCCGGCCCGACTTAGTCACAATTATGCATATTTTACTTGAGTTTCAATCGAGTTCTATCTATTTAAGGTCATTTCATGCATTGCGAAATTTCATGCATTGGTTCATGCATCGGTGATTCGGTGTAATTACCATCTTTATACGCGATACTACCGACACACACAAATGATGGTGATAATTAATATATATACATACTAATAAATACTTTAAAGAGTTTTAAATTATTTTATATTCCAAATTAAATACATTCGAAAAACCTGATTTTATAAATAACCCTAAACGCGTAAGTTGATATTTTATCCGGAACGAATACCTCTAACGTGACTACTAGATACACGATGTATTATTAACATATCATCAATATTAAAATATATGATATTATATTAGTTCTTATAATATTTTAATGTATTTTAAAAAGTAAAAATATAAAATATGTAAAAAATATGTAAAAAATATATATAGTGCAACAAATACCACCCAATGCCCAATACTACAAAAGTTGAAAAAGCAACCCCCCTTCCCCCATCTCCTAGCCGTCCACCACCCCACCCCCTCAATTCTTCCTCCTTTTTAAGATAAAGAAAAAAAAATACCTTACCAAGTTGGTTGACTTCGGTAAATTTAAGAATTTCCCTTTTGGTGATTATTTTTTTGAAGTGATTAAAGTGATTTGGTTCTATTACCACTTTGAAACCTCTTTCCCTCACTCTTGACTGTAATTTTGCATCAACATCCCAAAAGTATCAAATTTGAAAATGGTGGATGATTATAAGTGGGGACATGCACTTTACATATCAATCATACACACATACTAAACTTAATTCTCTTCCTCTCACCTTCAAAAATTCAGCCAACCCATTATCCATCGTTCCATCTTGTTTCCAACTTGCTTCCTACAAATCTGAGGTGTTTCAAGTGCCTTGGGTGAAGGTCAAGTGATTTTAAAGCTTTCAAGCATCCTACAACAACCCTTTTATCTTCATTTGCTTGATTCTAGTGAGAAGTCTCTACACTTGTGTGTGTGTATGTATGTATATATATATATATATATATATATATATATATATATAATATATATATATATATATATATAATTCACCATGTTTATTCATCTAGTAATTCATATGTAACAACATTCATCCACAATTGTTAAAAATGACGTTTTCACCAACAAAAAGTTTCAAGGATAATAGTTCATACAAAACATTTTAACATGAACTAAATAATAAGTCTTGTTCTTAAAAACTAAATATTCATAGACCCATATTTGACCAAACTACTAGTTGATGATTTTATAAAAAGTCATAAAAGTGTGCTAAAACTCTAGAAAAGTTTCAAATGGGTTATATTATGTTTATGGAATTTTAAATATTTACAAGTATTATTATGAATACTTATATATTCTTCAAGTTATACTTAGTGAGTGATAATACATTATTACAAAAGTTGGGTTATAACTAGATGACAATTTGACTAAATTTACAAGTATGGTTAAATATATATAAACATAAAACCTTAAAAGGGAAAATATAAACTTTATAACTAAATATTATGTTAGTTTAAAGGGTATGTTAAGATGGTTAGTAGATGCTTTTAACAAAGATGACACATGACATTGTTGTTTGACATGAGACTTAAAATATAAATTTATGAACCTTATAATATTAGTTACTAGGTCACTTAAAAAGATGGGTTAAGACAAGTTAATAAATTAACTAAAGTGACTAAGTATTTCATTAAAGATATTTGACTTTATAATATAATAAATTACTTAATATGTTAAGAGACCCTAATTTAATATATGTTAAAAACTAGATAAAGTAAAAGAATAATCCTACTAAAAAATAATTAAATAATTATTTTATGAGTAAATATATGTTTATACATGGATTGTTGAAAGATAGTGATTTCCTTAGATGCTAATATTTTAAACTGTATTCCAACTAATATAACATAAATATAAGAAAATAATATTATTTCAAAACCTTAATTTTATAATTTCATATGTAAATTACATAACTAATTACTAAACACTCAAGTCATATCTCGAGTCGAGTCAAAATGATATTTAATTACCCAAACAATATGTCAACTTTAAAATACAAGAGTTTTTGAACACTTTCAAGCAAAGTATAAATTATTAATATTTGTTAAGTAATATATATATTTCACAAATATCTATCTTGTGTTACTAATGGGTCATCGAGTCAAATACTTTGTTACCAAGTGTGTGGATGAAATAGTTACATGTTCACATTACACGTAGGAGCAATTACTTAGACATAAGTTGCCTTGATTGTTCTAGGATGAACTTAGTTTGGATTTTCCCGAGCATTTTTGGATACTTATAGATAGATTTTCACACCCGACTCATTTTATAGGTGAGTTTCACGGTCCATTTTTACTTATTTTCTTTTAGGGGAGATTACATGTAAATATTATTTTGTGAATACATTTACTTGTCAATGAATTCACATGTTATATAAGTTGTTACTTACCGTATGAAGTCCCCTATTATCAGACCGTTAGTTTATTTCCTAAAGCGAGGTAATCATAGATAGTACTATTGGATTTGACTACCCCCACGCGGGTTAATTACCCTAACCTTGACTGGAGGTCTAAACATGTGCATTATTAGCTGTTCATCCCCCGTGCTTACGGTAGACATGGGTGGGGGCAATCTATTACAGTTACAGTCTAGCTTCGGTTGTAGTGTTATATAATGTTGTAGCATTGTATGATCGACATCAAATCATGGAGACTTGTGGTCTATTACACTATTTACTATTACTTTAAAACCTGTGAATCACCAACTTTATGTTGACATATTTTCATGCATGTTTTCTCAGGTATTTAACATTTGCATCAAGTTAAGCTAGCATGGACCACATCGCATTTAGGGCCATTCATGCTGTTGGAACATTTATTTATGTATCTGTCGTATTTTGAAAACAATTTAAATTAGCTCTACGGCTTCCACAATTCAACTCTGGAAACAATTATGTATTTTTAAACTTATTTGCAACGTATGTTTACTAAACCATGTAGTGGTCGATCAATGAATTGATTCATGACGTTCACGCCCTGCGGGAAACCGTGGTTAGGGGTGTGACATTATCAAAGTTAGGTGCTTGCGCCTTGTAATCGAAGACTAGCCCTTCTCGAATTGGGCCGACTATCTTGTAATTTATGTTTCATCTAATCGAAGTTTAGGGTTCTATCAGAAAATCTCTCTGGACTTTACGTCAAGACATCTTGACACTTTGTTAAGTCCAAACCACTCTTAACTAACTTGAATTAAGATCATTCCTAGACAATGATATGTTAAAATCACTTGGGCATCTTACAAAGCGTTAGGATTGTAATACAACAGAATAAGACAATATTAAATATCAGATTATTGTACACGACACGCGACATGATTATTGTATCTTGTACCGGTTACAAAAGTCGTTAATATGATTCGCTAGATACTAGCATTTCTTGTCCGATAAACATGAACAATAAACAACATTAATGTCAAATATCCATCTATAACTACTCTATAAGTACCTCCCCACCAATCCCGAATAATGTTTCAATACACACATTTGCTCTGATACTTCGACAAAACTCGCGCTACTTTATCAATATTACGTATTTTATCTCACACTAAAGTTAGGCATGGTGATCTCTCATCACGTGACTAACAATGTTCTTTGTTTTCTCGCATTCAAGACCATGCTATTATCCATCACACAATACAACTACTAAAATTAATGTTATCCACGAAATAATCTCTTGAGATATTCAGAAATCTTTTATCCACATATTTGTAATTTTGGATATGTATATGTACGAACATATATATCTCAAACTCACACATTATCATGAATCATTCACATCACGCCCTAAATATATTTTCTAGATTTTAAAAATAATTTCAATAAATGCAGATAGTACTTAACGATGACGACTTTTCTCGATAAAATAATGACGTGACTTTATAATATAACACAAATTTGGTATAATATTTAAGGAAATTAAATTATAACTATGGTTGGTATTGATTTTGGTCCCACCCTTCATGCATTGCTTGATGACGATGACATCGATGATATTTCTAAAAGACTGAAATGACAATACTGCCCGGGTTCAGAGAGAAAAAGAGTTAGAAATATGAAATATGTGAGGGGCAAATTGGTCTGAGCAAGCATGGGTCGCTTTTGCTTCAAGTGTATGAAGGAGTCAAGTTCTTAAAATGGTATCTTTCACCGACCACCGACGACCGACCACCACCCGCTATGGAAGCCTTTAAATATATAAAGGGTTAAACGTAGAAAAAAGGAAGAAGGAAAAAAATAGTGTAACCATATATTATTTGATAGTCAAGAAAATCATAAGATGAAAAGCAATTATAGATTGAGATATATTCCAAATTTTAAACATGGATATTTTACAATAAGTGTGAGGTTATTTTACAAAGTGTATTTTTACTACAAAGTGTGAGAAGACACAATGAGTCTAAAAAAGTCACAAAAAAATTATATCTCACAATCTAAATCGAATTTCAAAAAAGTACTTCGGAGTCTCTGTTCCTCTCGTCGTTCTGTTTCAGAAAAAAACTAAAAATAAATAAATAAATTTTTATTGTGTCTTTTTATGACACAATGACGTATTGTGTCTTTCATAATGACACAATGACGTCATTGTGTCTTTCATAATGACACAATGACGTCATTGTGTCTTTCATAAATGACACAATAAAAAAACGTTAATTTTTTTATATTTTTTATTTTCGTTTATTTTTTTCTTAGTGAGGACGACTAGTGGGACAAAAGCTCAGAATTATTTTTTGAAATTCGATTTAGATTGTGAGATGTAATTTTTTTGTGACTTTTTTGACTTATTGTGTCTTCTCATACTTTGTAGCAAAAATACACTTTGTATTTGAACCTTTTTCTTACAATAAAATAGTTTATCATGCATAGTGCTATTTTTATAAAAAACTTACTACGTATCGAGAGCTATTGATTTAGGAATCAACGATTTAGATCTGATGATAGAATTATGATGCATGATAAACGATTCTTTCTCATTTAAAGGGTTAGAAGCAGAAAAATTAGAAACACATATAGCTTTTTAAATGTTGTTATTATTTATTAAATTAGGGTTAGAGTAAATAGATTATTTAATTTAATAATTATAAAAAAATGGGTGGGTTTGACACGTGTCATTCTATTGTTTTAAAAGAGAGATCATTTTGCTCATCGTGTCAAATACGTCAACACATTATGTCTAATACGTTCATTGTGTTAAATACGTCAACTCATTATGTTTAATACGTTCATTGTGTCAAATATTATTTATTGTGTCATATGTTTTTTTTATCATTTTTATATGTATTTATCACTGTGTTATTTGTTCTAAATGATTTGTGTTATTTTTGTCATTATATTTATAAATTATATAAATTTGTTATCTATCATTATGTTTTATAATTAGAATTATAATAAAATTATTCATCAATGTATTTTTTAAAATTCATAGTGTTCAAGATAGTACAATATTTTATTTTTGTAATTGTTTTTTATAGTTCATATAAATTTTTTGTTATTTATCATTATGTTTATAGTTAGACGAATACAATGATGTTACTGCATCAATGTATTTTTTTAAACTCATAGTGTTAAAGACAATATAATATGTTATCTTTATCATTTTATTTTTATTGATTTATATAATATGTTATTTTATTGATTGTGTTTTACAATTACAAGTACATAATTATGTTATTTATCAATTTATTTTTCAAAACATATAGTGTTTAATATAACACAATAATGATAAAAAAACATAATGATTGTGTTTTATGTTTATTTAAATGTGTATTATTTTGTCTTTATTTTTTATGTATTAGATTAATTATTTGTTAATTTATCACTATGTTTTACATACTAAAAATACACAAAAGTGTTATTTCAGCATTATATTATTTAGAACCCATCATTTTAGAAAAACACAACAACTAACAAAAAGACACAATAAATTACACTAAAGACACAATAACTAGCATAAATAATATGAGCTTGAAAACGTAAAAGAATTTTTTTTATCTTTTATATAGTGATACTATGCTTGTTTTCAAGAAAAAAATGTTTATTTTTATGATGTAATTTTATTAAAAAGTGATGTCATATATAAAAGTTATGAACATATAAAAAATAAAAGAATTAAAAAAATCAACAAAAATGACTATGCCTAAATTAACCTTCTAATAAATTTATTTCTTATAATTTAATCTCAACCATTGATTAAGAAGATTGATGGTTGAGATTATTTTTTTAAAAATTATTATTATTATTATTATTATTATTATTATATTATTATTATTATTATTATTATTATTATTTTATTACAATATAAAATCGATTTTTTCAATTTGATTATATTCTTGCTATGCTTTTTTTGAAAGAAAATCAGTATTTTAAAAATTAAGCATAAATTGTGTAATTATCGTATAACTTTAGTAAATATGTTTATAACTTGAGTAATTATTATTTTGCGTAATCACAAACATAAGTTGTGTAATTATTTATGAAAAATATGTAATTATTATTGATTGTAATCATATATATAGGTTGTGTAATTATAAATACATGTTACGTAAGAATGACATAAGTTTGTAGTTATCATTTTTGGGCATGATTATGGCGCCCCCTAATTATTTTTGTATGTTTTGATAGTTTGTATATAACCTCCCACTATTTTACATGATTTCCAATACACCCTAAAATTATTATGTTATATTTATGTACGTATTGACCATTATTAAGTACACTACAATTCCAAACGACGGTGCTCTCAAAATCGATTGGCTATAAATTCAATGAATAATAATTGTGAAGTGAAAGCTCATAAAGTTGCATGTAGAAAACCTTCAGCAGCATAGTTTAATAATTTGAATATTTTTATATTTTACTATCTTAATAATACAATGTTATATTTTATATTTATTATTTTTTGCTTATAAATTTTAAATATAATATTACATAACATTTGAATACACCTTTGTAATATGCTTGTGTTTATCCACCTTTCTGTATATATTTTACTCAAAACAAGTCCAGATCAAATATATTAAGTATGCTGTAATTCCAAACTACAGTGCTCTCAACATCTATCGACTATATTCAATGAATAATTGTGAAGTGCAAGCTCATGAAGTTGTACGTAGAGCACCTTTAAGCAACTCAGTTTAATAATTTTAATATTTTAATATTTTATTATTTTAATAATATAATTATGTTTACTTAGTTTTTTGCTTATAACTTTTATAATATAATGTTATATAACATTCTGAATACATCTTTGTGATATACTTGTATTTATCTACGTTTCAATATATATTTTACTCAAACCAGTTCAGGTCAAATATAATAAAATTTAAGTTATATTTGTGATAAAAACCTAACATTTTTCTAAATTTTGAATATACTATACAACTGGGTTATTTACACCTATGTTTTAATAGAAAAAGTTTTTTATTCAAAACTGATCCTGCACAATGCAATGCCAAAACTGACGGGTCATGTATAATATATTTTAAGGTTTTTTTTTCACAAACAATAAAGTGATGTTGTCACACCCTCAAAATCCACGTGCTGAGTTTTACCGTGAGACGTGTGAACAAACCAGGATCACAGTCAAGTTACTCAGAACGACACTATATGCCACATTTAAAATAAAACCAACCAAAGTTCAAACTTTAAAACCATTTGGAAGCGTTTTGTAAATAAGACAAACCCAAAATATAAAAATACATATTTGGCAAAACATACGCCAACCCAAAATATTTAAACACACATAAATAAAAACCAACAAATATGTCTTTAAAATGGAGTCTTAGAATGCATGCTGGACCCATGTGGTGCTCCTAATGGCAAGCAGAGTTAACGACCTGAGAATAGCATACTAAAATGTCAACACAATGGTTGGTGAGTTCAAGAGTTTGCGTTATCATAAACAATAACATTTGCATAACATAAGAAGTGCATTGAAAAAGATAGCTAGTCTATATCCACAAGTAATAACCATAGTGATTTCGCAATCGAAGCTGACTGTGTTGCGTTGTTGCCTCCCGTCACGACTTACCAGGTCGTGACGATATATGTGTCTAGGACAATATTGCACCGTTTGACCTCGAGTCGCACAGGTGGGGCTCGTCTGACCCAGTAGTACTACCCAAGATTTCCCGCTAGTTACCATTATTAACGATCCGAAAGTGTGAGGACTTTCAAGGTATTAAGCACTATGTTAAAACATACACAACTTATAATAATAAAATAGTGTTTGAGTACAAGTATGCTACCTTCCCAAGAAGAAGGTTTATAAAAATAGAGGGGCATGAACTCACCTGGTGTGTAAAGATAATGACTAAAGAGAACTGGTGATAGGTGCAAAGACAACCTTCAAAGGTTACCTAGAACACAAGAGTACATAAGTACGTGTTCACAGAATCATAATGAAACCCTAAGTGCTTTACAAACCAAATAACTCAAAGTTTTAGAAGACAAGACACATTTGACCCAGTTGACCCGTTTGACCCGTGGGTGACATTATAGGTGAAATTCCATTCAAACAAGCATAACAACCACCACATGATTAACATACAAACTGATTACATATAACACTTCATTAACCACATGTACTAATTAGATCATCATACAGCCAAATATCATACAAGTCATGCGAATCTCAAACTATTATCATGCTCATAACATCTATAACACAAATGATACACCATACAAGGATCAAATCACGTATCACATGCCATGTGAAGCCACTCACGACTTCACACCCTAAACCCTGCCAATCCTACTAAGTAGGGGCCTCAGATTCGCACGTGTGTATGATGATCATTAACATACCAATTAACATAACTCATATCATCCAAAATGTTCATTCATGATCAACTAGCAATCAATAATAGTCCTAACTTACCCATATGACTCATAACCATGATTTTCCATAAACAGACCAAAACAGGTAACTAATCAACTAAACATCCATACAATCTAAACAACACATTCAACCATATTAGAAATCATCCATGAACATACTAGTATGATCCTAATGTCCCAAACATGCTCAAATCATCACATTTAAGAATTTACACAATTAAAGTTTCCCTTTTGGGAAAGCACATCCCAACTTCATCAAACTCACACTACATTCATGAGTTGACCATTTGCATACCCATTTCAAGCTCATGACAATAACTAAACATGATCAACAACATCTAACTACATGTTACATCAACTTTCATACCCAAAAGTTTCCACTTTTGGCAAGGTATGAACTACAACATTCAATCCAAGGTTTCTAACATTCATATCAACCATGTAGCATCTAGTCACCATTGTAAGCATATCCATAACACCAATTCATCATCCCATCATCAATTCATGCAAAATAAAGTTACTATTCTTAGTAACCAATGAACAATCCATCAAAATTCTAACTTTCTTGCACAATCGACGTTAACTAGCATATATACAATCCAACTAACATATTAACATCAAAAACAACCAACAACTAAATCCAATTTCAGATTTTCGAATTAGGGTTTCGGCCCTAACATAGATCCCATAAGAACATGTAAAAATCCAACCTTTGTTGCATACTTGACGTTAATTAACATGTAATCTACCTAACAAACACATTAACAACAACAAAAAAGCATCAATCGGCCACCAAATCATCAAAATCGACTAAAACTTTCGGCTATACACCAAACTCATCAAAGAACTCGAATTCTAACCTTTAAATCGCAAAAGGAACAAGGTTTGATGTTGTTAGCTTGTTGAATTGCTTGGAACTCGATCAAATCCGTAGCTTTGTGGGTGTTCTTGACCGAATTCGAATTGTGTGTGTGTGTGAAGAAGGTGTTGCGGCCGATGGTTGCTTTTAGGATTAGGATTTTATTTTAGTTACCTTAATATAGCATATTTACCATTTAAACCTTGCACTTTGTATTTTATAAAATTTAGACTTTTAAACACTCTTTAAAATGTTTTTAACCACAATAATAATATAAATTGATGATAACAATTATATGTTTATTTTCACTAAATACAAAACATACGAATTAAACACACACGTTTCACGTTATGCGATAAAATTTACAATAAATATTTAATCACATAATCACAACTAATAATCAACAGAGTATTATTTGTTTCATATTATTAATTATTATTAAGTCACCAACGTTCAACGACAACTAGTGTGTGCTCCCGACACGTGTATGCAAGACTTAACGGAACTAACGGAGTTTGGTAACGGAAAATTACCGGATATCACATTATCCCCATGTTGAAAGAATTTTTGTCCCGAAAATTGCGTTACATGGTGAGTGTTCCATCATTGGTCTACTGCATTGGCACAAGGAAATCGAAATCGAGTGAGTTTTGGATGAGTTGTCACATCATCCTCATGTTGAAAGAAATTTCGTCCCGAAATTTAAATCAATACCTTCGTCGGCTGGCATCGTCTTTTCGAATAGCTGAGGATACTTAATCCAAGGGATGCTCTGTAGGAGTATATAGAATATATTGTTCCGATCAGATCTGAAAAATGAGAAAGAAATCAAAAGAACGGGATGCAACATAGCCATCGGTTCCTAATAAGCTAAGGGTACCGAAAGAGACATCTTAGGTGGTAGAATCGAGCGGTGCCGTTCAGTGACTACATACGAGTTTATGAATCATTCAGCATGGCAAGTGCAAAATTTCACCTAGATCGAGATCCTTGGATAGAACTTAGTTTCAAGACTTTGTCCGGAGCTAATCGCGAGACCAAACCAACTCAGATACACCATGCGCTTGAAACTTAGTGGGTTGCGTGGGGAAAGCACATCCTACCACCTCGCAAGCGCTCCATCTTGATTATTAATTCATTCTAATTTAAAGTATATATACGAAAGATATTTCCTTAAAAATAAAATAAAAGAAAAAAATTGTTGGCAATCATAAGATGTCACGTGGCCATGACAATGTAGCCAACGACTTGAATTTATTATATATGTATATAATAGTAATTAAATATTATTTTTGCTTATAAGGTTTTTTTGTTAAAATTATAACGACTGTAAAGAAATAGAAGAATGTATTATTCTATTGCTACAAACATATCAAAATTTTCAACCATTACTGTTTTACCCGTATATCGGGTTGCTAATCTATATGAAAACCTTGATATTATATATTGAAAATTGAGGGAAGTTGAAAAGGATTTTGTCATTTTTCATCTCGTTATTTAATAATTACATTTTTATATAAAATAAAAAGTTGGGTTATAGTAAAAATAATATTTAATTTAAATTTTTTATAATAGGTTTAACATGTGTCTTTCTATAATTTTAATGAGTAAAACATTTTCTACATTGTGTCAATACGTTATCTCATTATGTCTTATACGTTTATTTTGTTTAATATTAATTCATTGTGTCATATATTTAAATAATTTATTATATATATTTATCATTTGTTTTACGTTTTTTCATCATTTATGTTATTTCTGTCATTGTTTCTATGGATTATATAAACTTGTTATTTATCATTGTGTTTTTATAGTTAGAAATACACAATGACATATTTTCAACAATGTATTTTTTAAAACTCATAGAGTTAAAGATAACATAATGTGTTAGTTTTGTATTGTTTTTTTATAGATTATGCAAAATTATTGTTATCTATCAATGTGTTCTACAATTAGAAGTAGGGCTTTAAAAAAACTGAACTTTCAGCGAACAGTTCGTAAACCGTTCGGCGGAAAGTTTCGTTATGTTCATTCGTTTAATAAATGAACGAACATGAATAAAAAAATCTCATTCGTTTAATAATAGACGTTGTGTTCGTTCATTTATGTTCGTGAATAATCGCTAATGTGTCCGTTAACGTTCGTTTGTGTTCGCTCATTTAAACTTATGTTTGAGGTAATTGTGTTAAATACTTATTTAATTGGTAGACATTACATAATGTTTATAATTTTAATTATAAAATCATTATATGATGGTTTGTTATTTGTTTATTTTAGAAGCTTCGTTTGCATTCATTGATTTTCTTGAATATTTGTGTGTTCGATTGCCTCATTTGTGTTCGTTATGTTCTTGACAGATTTACTTTCTTAATGAACGAACACGAACAAAAAATCTCGTTCGGTAAGCGTTCGTGAACAATTCATGAACAAGTTATTTTCTTAATGAACGAACACGAACAACACCTCGTTCGTGTTCGTTCGGTCGTTTTACGGCCCTAAGCACAATAAAAATTTTCAAGCCTTCAAACGTGAATATGAAACCCTTATACATAGGAATATCCAGTAGGTCACTACGATGGTTCCTATAGCTTCAAAACTAAGTGTGAGCTTGCTAAACGTGTAGGGATATCTTGTAACCACAAGTGAACGAAGGTGATGGGGTATTGCAATATTTATGGTGGCTAGTGATAGTAGTAGAGAATAGTTAGAACAAAGCGTGTATTTTTTTATAACCAAGTCTCATTTCAAATAAATGTCACACCACGTGACCCTTGAGTAATTTACTTCTTAAGGTATTGTTTAATAATCATGAATTGTAGTCGAAAATGAATTGATCATTTTGAGATGATTGGTTAGTGAATGGGAATGGCCTATCATTTATCAGCCCTCTTATTTTTTTCAAGAAAAATATCACAAAATAATAATCAAGTTTTAAAATTATTTTAATTTAATCACTCATACATATTTTTCTAAATTGGACCAATGAACCATGAATTGAGTCATCATAGAATTTATTATGTCAGAAAGTAATAAAAAAGAAGACATGCGGGTGGGAAATGTTAATATATAAATTATATTAAAATTAAAAAAACATATTAATTATATTAAAAAAATTAAAAAGTAACTAATCATGGCACGTCTACATCACAATAAAAAAACAATCTCCTAATTAAACAAAAGAAAAAAAAAATTAAAAAAGATGTTAAAAACTTATAATCTAAATAAAAATTTAAAACTAATGACCTATTTGAAGTATTTTAAAACTTCAATTACCTAACTGAAACATTTTAATAATCAGTTACAATTTTATAGGTTACATGTGTTTTCACTGTAACACCACTACCACATTATTTATTTATTTATTTATTTGTCTATCAAACAACACAAAATAATAATTTTATTTTAATATAATAACCAAATGTGATCATAAAATATTATAACACATTTTATTGTTTCATTCATTTTATTAACTAGTCTATTCCTTATTCCATAACCCCAAATCAAATATACTTAAATTACCAGTTGTCTTAAACATCCATTTCCCCCACCATATCCATCAAAATCCTCCGATCAACCCTACAAATGGAAACCCCAATCCGGTGGCACCCAATTCAATTTAACCCTTTTCAACGCCCTTATATTATATACACACACACAGGACAAATTGAAAAAGAGGTTGAGCAAAATTAAAGCGAGTGTCGGTGCCTTTGGATTATCTTTTTGTGGCAGCAAAATTCACTGATTCCTATTCTTATTTTTATACAAATCAACGTGGAACCTTTCTCCAGATGACATCCCTCCCCCGAAATAATAATAATATAATAATAATAATAATAATAATATTTAATAAATTATTATAATATAATTATTATTATTAATATTATTATTATTATATTATCATTACCCCTTCCCATCGCCCTTTATTCATTCATTCTACACCCATGGAACACACACCACCCTCACCGGCGCCACCACCGCCGCCGGAGCCGACGCCATGTACCTATTCACCGGCGCCGCCGAAGCGGAAATCCGATCAGAGACCTACAAAGGGATTCGTATGCGAAGTGGGGGAAGTGGGTAGCAGAGCAGATTCGCGAGCCGAATAAGCGCTCTAGGATTTGGCTCGGCTCCTACTCCACCCCCGTCGCGGCGGCTCGGGCGTACGACACCGCCGTGTACTACCTCCGTGGGCCGTCGGCTCGGCTCAACTTCCCCGAGCTGTTGGCCGTCGACGGCGGCTTAGGACGACGTGTCAGCCGCCTCTATAAGGAAAAAGGCGATAGAAGTTGGGGCGCGAGTCGACGCAGAGACGAGTTGTACGTTGGCGCATAGGAGTGGTACGGCGTCGGGTTCGGGTCTGAATCGAAGACTTGTTGGTCTGAAGAAAAAACCGACTTGAATGTGAAAACCCGAACCCGAAGGTACGGATGGGAAGAATTTGGGATGAGTTTCGGTAATTTTATATCTAACCTGTATAATTTGGAGCAGTAAGTGTTTTTTTGGTTTTTGTTTACTGATATTAGAGGACAATTTTGGTTCTGTTATAATAATGTGAATATTCTGCTGTGTGGTTTTTTTTTTTTGTAGGAAATGTTCTAACTACTTGAAGATGAATATGATATAAAAACTATTTATGTGACACATATTTGAAAGAATTGGTTCTAGTGATGTTTAATATATAACCGGTTTTAAGTATAAAATTAAAAATGGTTGAGTAATTGATCGGTTTAAGTAGAGAATTAAGTCAACGGTTAGATGTAATATGTGTTACATTTTAGAGTTAATGTTTCTTTTTATTTTATTTTTATTTTTTCATGTGTGGTTTCGTAAAATTATCAGTTGAATCAAAATATTTAAATTTTGTCATTACAATTCACATGTTTTTATATAATTGTGTATTATTTAATCCATTTCACTATATCTAATTAATATCATTAATTTTATCGTTAACTTTCAAACGTAAGGTTTATTTTAGTTAAAACATTAACAAAATAAAGAACTAGTTCACATGATAGTTTTTATGGTTTCATCTTTTTGAATATTTGAAATTATGATTTGACTATAGTTTTTCGTTTGTTGTGTTGTTTGTTTGTGTTTTGGTTTAGTAGCATGTTAATTTTACTTTTTTTTTAATCATAGAATTCTTTAGTTAAAAATTTAATTATGGTTACAACAATTGGTGGTTTATGATTATTATTCATGATTTTTTCTGTCATATTGTTTATTGTTCATTTATTTTATAATGATTTGTGTTTATGGTAATAATTCAAACAATTTGTGTCGTATAGCTTGTTTTTTTGTTTATAATTTTTTTGCGGTATATGTTTTATTAAAATTAAAATTAGAGAAAATCGTCCATTTTAGATGGTTATCTTATATTTTTCATTTATTAACATGTGGAGTCAAATCCCATTGTGATTAAAAAAAAGATTGAACGCATAAAACTTTCACGTGACTGGTTTTTTATTTTGTAATTGTTAACTAAAATATCCGTAATGTAAAAGAGTTAGATGGAAAAAGTAACATCGTTAATTATGATTGAAATGGTAATTTTTAAATGATAATTTTTATGAATTTAAAGGGATAAGAAAAACACTTAAACAAACATTTTAAGTACGGGTAAAAGCGATTACGTGGGTTTCATTGTTGTTTATTTAAACATAGGTAAAAGTGGTTATTCGTTCTTATACTTCTTTTTTTTAGGCTCACGGCTTCTAATGTGAAGATCTTTTGTTGATATTTTTTAAGGTCTTTGTTTTCTTTTATTTTTGATATTTTATATTATAACTATTTGAAGTTTTCTTATACTTTTTAAAACTTATATTCTATAAAATCTTAACATGTCATTGTAACAATCTTATTATAATTTACCTTTCGTTATTAATTTTCGTTATTAATTTTATGTAAAATTGAGACGCCTAAACATAAATTTTTTTATATTATTTAACGATTTGATTTTCTTAGAACTTGTGATATTTAATATTTCATGAATTTAATATAGCTTACACATGTTTATATATTCTTTACATTTGATATAAACTTTAAACCAAACGGTGGTACATAACAAGTTTCTACTAACAAAACGTGTTATTGTGTTCAAGTTTTGACAAATAACACATGATCTTGCGTCGTATATGTACCGATTATATGGTTTCTCAGTTGTTTGTATTAATTGGTACTAGTTTAAAAACCCGTGTTTCACACTGATTTATTAAAATATTAAATTAATAGTTAGCAATTAATATTTAGAAATTACAAAATCTTTGTTTAGATAAGATATGATTAAATTATGTATAATCAACTACCTTAAGTATTAAAGTAATAAAAAATATTTTTAAAACTTTCGTCTTTAAAAAACTTTTGTTTGAAAAAATGATTTTTAAACATTCCAGTTTTTTTTAAAATTGTTTTTTTAAATGTCATTTAAAAAAGTTATATCTCTATTAAAAAATAAAATTTATTTTTTTTAAATAACACCTTCTTTAACAAAAACTTGTTTATAATTTGGAAATAATATAAATAATATTTAGCATTTAATATGATCATTAAATGATTATTTTTTATGTTAGTGACATGTGTCCAAAATGGTATGAAAAGATGACATATGGTAATAAAGTGTGAGAAAAATGACATGTGACAAAAATTTTTTTGCTTTATTAGTATAACTTGTTTAGAATCCCGTGTTTTACACGCGTTGAATTTAAATATTAAATTAAAGTTTAACTACCTTAAGTAATAATGTAATAACAATAATTTTAAACTTCCGTTTTTAAAAAACTTTTAAAAAAAATGATTTTAAAAATTCTAGGTTTTTAATTTTTTTTTATAAATGTCATATTAAATTTTTTCTGTATAAAAAAAAAATCATATTTATTTTTATAGAAATTACATTTTTTAATAAAATTATGTTTTATAATTTGGAAAGTGTAAAAATAAGATATTAGCATTTAATATAATCATTAAATGGTATCTTTTTATGTTAGTGACATGTGCCATAAAGGATGTGAGAAGATGACATGTAGCAAATATGTTGCGAGAAATATAACATGTGGCAAATTGTATTTTGTTTTATTAATATAGACTAGTTAAATACCCGTGTGTCAAACGGTTGGAAGTATAAAAACTATATAAAAGAATATATATGTATAATCTAATATTTTTATAGGTAGACGCTAGTGAATCAATGAAATTATTATATATAACAAATATATTTAAGTTATAAATAATAGTATACGAAAAAACAATATATTATTATTCATAGGAATATTATATATATATTTATTTGTAACCGTGCATGATTTTAAATTTTTTATATTAATTATATAATTTTAATAGTATGAAGAATTATATATTCACATATAACATAACATTTTACAATAAATTTAGAAACGATTGTTATGGATGATATAAAACGAACAATTAGAGTGAAATGTAAATTCATTAAATAGATAATGAATAAAATAAAAAATCTAATTTTTCAAAAATTTGAGCAAAAATATATCACATGAACACAGAGTGTGTGAACGAATCGGATTCCAATAGTGTAAGATCATAAAATTGAATTACTAAAATAATTTAAAAAAAACGTTTTATAACTGTTTTATATCAATTATATTCCGAAAATAATAATCAAAAATCATTATAATTTTTTTAGTAAATATGAATCTACCATATATAAGTTTCATTCTAGTAAGGACACGTGAACGGAGCTTATTTGGTGATAAGGTGAACTGTAAGAAGAATGCCATGTGGCTATAAAATATTTGATTTATTAGTATAGACTAGTATATAAATCTGTGTATCACACAGACTGAATATAATATTAAACTAAAAGTTACTAATTAAAATTTATAAATTATAAAATTATTATTTGAGATAAGATTTGATTGAAATTATGTATAATCAACTATCTCAGGTAATAAAATAATAACAATATTTTTTAAAATTTCAAAGATATTTGTTTAAAAATTTGTTTTGTTAAACATTATATTTGTTAAAAAATGATTTTTAAATTATGTTTTTAATAAAAGAAAATGCTTTTTTTATTATAAATATGTTTAATAATTGAAAAGTTATATTATCTAAAGAGTTAACTTGATATATAATGACATGTGATAAATAACAGTGAAAAGATAATACGTGGTAAAATAGTTGTGAGAATATTGTATGTGTCAATAATTATTTGCTTTATTTGTATAGATATTGATATATTGATGTTCACAGGTCCTTTGTTTAAATTAAATTTTCAGATTTTTTAATTGCTTTCCAATATATAGTAACTAACATAAAAATACGTCTACAGTCATATTGATATTTTTAAGTTGTTATTTTCAGTATATTGTTTTAGTGTAAAATTTAGAAGACAAATTACTATAACAATAATTATACGTTACATGATTAAAAAGATTTACCCAATACTTTTTATATGAAGTCGAAATTAATTACTGAAAGTGTTTTTTTTATTTTTATTTTACATGATAAATTATATTATTTAAGTTAATAAGTTGTATACCCCTTTGTATATAAGCAATAATCAAAGTATTTATTTTTCAAACATTCATCATAAACCAAATAGCTAGTTAAAAGCCAAGTGACCTCTCCTTTCAGTTATGTTAATAATTTCATAATACGAAAAGGATAAATAGATTCAAAATGCATCCGGCTTAATGGTGTTGGTGTAAAATGATACCGCCAAACCTTATGGTTGGGGGTTAGAGAATCACGGTGGCTAACGATGCCCTGTTAGCAGTATATGAAATTGTCCTTAAAAAAGTTTATTAGAGCATTTAGAATCCATCCTCTATACTTATTCATAATCACATTAAATACCATTATTTTTTATCTCTCATTTTCAATTAAATAATATTTTTTTCATACTTTTATCATTACATTTTCTCTTATTTACTTACAAGCACTTTCAAAAATATTAAAAACTTATGGGGTTTGTACGTATTTCCCCAAATATGAAGAAACATGTTACAATCCCACAAATTTTCTACATTATTTACTCACAACCACTCACAACATCCCCTATAATATAGGGCACTCACTTACATAAAAATGAGAACCGAGATATGAATGCTCTTAGAAGTACATTAGATCTTCTTAATGAAAGAATTAACAATATATTTTTATTTAAGGTTTTAAAAATATATTATAATTATTAAAAATAATAGATTTATTAAAGACATAAACTTTAAATTTATATTAGAGAAAACTTCATAGAATAGTAAGCAAGTTTTAAGAGTGCTCCAATAAAGTCACGCCTATTTTTAATTTGTTTCAATCAAGTCACTAGTATTTTTATTTGTTCGCAATTTATGAATGGCCCCTTGAATCTTAGTAACTTGATTAACACAAAATTTCTTTTTATAAGTTATCTGATTGGGAAAAAAAATTAAATGTAATAGTTAGAACAATTTAAAACTTGATTACTATATTTTTATAAAGTTTTCATTTTATATTAATATACGAACAAATATCATGAAACAACTATCACAAATAAACCTGTACCCCTCAAAACTTTTGTGAATCGTGGATTTTTTTAACATGAAATGAGTTGTTTATAGTAGGCTAGTAGCTAAATTACAAATCTTAGACAAAAGGTTATAAAAAAATAAGCATGAAATGTACAAGTATATCACTATAATATATAGTTAAGAAAATCTAATAAAATCATTATACTTGTTTGATTTAAAGAAAAATAAATAAAAAGTGATGGAGCCTAGAGGATCGATTTTGTTTGGGCTGAAGGACAGAAAATGGGCCTACTAACAGGTTGTCAGTTTGGTGTGAGAAAAGCAAAATGAAAGTGGTTCACTTTTGCTCTTAAAAAACTCTTCACTATTTGGTCGTTTAGTGATGTGAAAAACACTTTATTGTCTTGCTGTCACACACAAGCAGGGACACATAAGATTATTTTGTTCACTGAGTTTCTCACTTTCTTGTGGTTTAAAATTAATAGATAATCTTTTTTGTTAGAGACTCTTGATGTTACAAATAGTATCAGAGAACTTTATTTTTCACTTATGATAATGAGGCTAACTACATCGAGGACAATAAGTCTTAGGGAAGAATGTTTGTAATACTTTAGGCTAATGCCACATCATTATATTCCTTTTAAAGGAATCACCGACACTCTCTAGGGTCACTAGTTGTGGATGAAATATACACTTTATAATTACACGTGCTTAGGTGAGAGCAATAACATAGTGAATAACATTCTAGGAATTTTTCACTCGGATAATTAAAAACAAATGTGTGAGCTTCTTCTAAACATTATATATGTACTGATTCACATAAGGTGTTGGATGTGACAACTCTAATGACCGGACTAGTGTGTGACCCATCCACTAGACTGGACAAGAACATGATGTCATCTATATTAGCTTTGAAGATTAGTTCGAACAAATTCTATAAAATTTAGATGTCTTAGGGCGGAAAAAATCGTTTCCCTAGCTATATCAGATTATTATTCATTACATTGTTAGATTTGCGAAGCCAATGTATTGGGAGAACATCTAACAAAATATAATAAATTTTAGTATAAAATTTATACATTTCTTAACTTTTGAACTAATTTTGATTAAAATGGGAGTACTTTGAGTGAAAAAGGGTTATATTCTAACAAGCTGAAAGCATGCTGTGTTTGAATTTAAAATCAAAAGTTCAAAACTTTAACTCTTTGTTATTGCACCCTGCTAAAAAACTCGCTTCACCATTGCATGTTTATCTAGTTTA
This sequence comes from Flaveria sonorensis, assembly GCA_025506505.1. Taxonomy (NCBI): domain Eukaryota; kingdom Viridiplantae; phylum Streptophyta; class Magnoliopsida; order Asterales; family Asteraceae; genus Flaveria; species Flaveria sonorensis. The sequence continues at coordinate 60,231,460 of CM046437.1, forward strand.
CTCTAGTCAAAAAGTATGGTCCGTATAGTATATTACACAAATGCTGTTTGTAATTTATTTAATAAACTATTCGTACATTTCGTCTCTACTCTAGTTGTTTTATCTTACTTTCCGTTAGCAAGCCGTTATCATCTTATTCCTCAAATTTTCAAATGTTAATTTTGTTCTTAATACTTAGTTAATTATTAGGATTTTAAAACGATATACAAGACTATAAATAAAAAAAATAATTATATCAATTTTTGAATTTTTTAAATTTTTTATTTTTTCAAAATAAAAATTAAATAATTTTGTTTCAAAGCAAACATTTTAAAAAATGTAGAATTTTAAAACTTACTTAACTCCAAATTTGATTTATATTTTATATATAAAATTTTTACCTACAAACATTAATTTTAAAATATTTTATATTTTTATAAAGTTTGATGTTTTAAAAAAAATTTATTTCCTTAGACCATGTATTTATCATATGAGGGTAGATGTATAAAAAATATAAAAACATCATAATCCAAAAACGAATTGATGTATTAGGAAAATATGATCGTTAAAATGTTGAAACCAATAGGTAACACCACAAACAAAAATTATTGTATCATATGATTTATTTGATAGTAACAAACTTAATTTTCCATTCAAAAATTAATAATAAACTTAATACATGATAATTAGAATGTAGGTCACATGAAATAATTTAGACACTTTCCACAATCATTTGTTATGAAAATCATATGATACAATAAATTTTTTATTGAACTAGCATTCTAGTTTGAACAAAAGGATCTAAATAACTTCATATGCCTTGCATTCTAAGTTCTATGTATTAAATTTATTATTGATATTTAAGTAATATGGTACAATAAATTTTTATATAATTAACTTTATAAAAAGTGATAATAAAAATATATAAAATTTGTTTGAGGTTTTACTTGTCAGTCTTAACGTTGTAGGGATCATATTTTCCTAAATAAATTCACGTAGCTTGCATTTTATTTTCATGTATTAAGTTTATTATTGATATGTTCATATGAAATAGTAAATTTTACATAACTCGGACTTTAAAAAAAGCGAGGATAAAAATATGTAGAATTTATTTGAGGTTTTACTCATCAATTTCAAAGTTTAATTGATCTTATTTCCTTAATACGTCGATTCGTTTAAGAATTATGCTACTCGGATGTTTTTTACACATGTGATCTAATTTAGCGATACAGATTAATGAATATTAGACTAAATGATCAAACATGAAACAAACCATATACATAAAAGTCGTCTATATAATTAGTAAAAATAAATATTAAAAAATAAAATTAATTACAAATATAAACGTCCAGATCTTGAATTTACTATACCCCCACCAAAATTTCCCACTCAGTCTTCTATAGTTTATTCAAAAACTAACTATGTTGCACCTCACCCCGTGGAAATTAATATTAATTTGCCCATGCATCCAACAATTAATCACCGACTACCAAGTACCCTTATTAAATGCAATCTTCGTTTTCCAGGGGTGTTGATTTTTCATTGAATTAAACGTGTGTAGTGGGTTTATATTGTGGCTAATTATATATATGAAAAACACACACACACACACACACACACACACACACACACACACACATATATATATATATATATATATATATATATATATATATAAATGAGAGATTTTTTAAAAATCATGTTATAAATAAAAACCATAAAAACCAGGGGTTACATATATGTAAGTCCGCGTTACAAAGTGTACAAGTAAAAGTTACGTATATGTAGAGGTTATGCATATATAAGTACGTGTTACCAAGTATACAACTAAAAGTTACGTACATATATCTCATACAAGTTACGTATATGTAAGTCGTTTCGTCATCATCGACGTTACTTGGAGTTTGTATTAAAAAATAAATAATGACCTCAAGAAATAAGGTTGAAATTTACTCAAATATACTTTGAACAATTAAAAAGTTAAATCAATTATGAATTATATGATTGAGTGATGGTGGTTTTTACGGTTTTTAATTATTATATATATATATATATATATATATATATGTATTATATATAATATATGTATGTATATATATATATATGTATGTATATATATATATATGTATATATATATATGTATGTATATTATATATGTATGTATATGGAAGGGATCAAATGAAAACTACTCTTTTATTTGAAATTTAAAACCAAGAAAACCAATTCTAACCAATCATAGAATTTTAAAATTATTTCATTTAAATTTATTATAGAGGGCTATTATGTAAAATACATCCAATTATTTTTGGTAGTTTGTGATTTCAATATATTTTCTTGATTTTCTTCCAACCCACATTACTAATCGGATATTTTTCTCAACTACACCACAAGAAAATAGTGATTAGAGTTTTCACTTTAGATTCGATATCATTTGAAGATGATGAAGGATGGGCGATTCGATGTGTTTCGAAAGTAAGCGATGAGTTGTGAGTGGTTTGTTGAAGAACAAAATAGAAATAGAAAATTAAATTGATGATTCATTGTTGGTGCCACATTTCATGTTTTGTTTGAGGTATTGTGAGATTGATTTTTTTTTATGAAATTCACATCATAATAATAGAACATAATGGTTATTAGTTTGATAATCAGTTCTTGTTTTTTTTTTCTTTTTGAAGAACCAAAATGGGGGTGTTTTAAAAACCCAATCTTCTTACGAGTGACCAAATTGAAAATATATGAATTCAAGATCATCATGTTTTTGATATCCTTATTTGTTTTCATCATGATTTTCTATGAATTACATCAAGAATTGGATGAAATCATGGATCTTTTGTATACATATATACACACATACTAGTATGTGTTCTTGGTGTTCTTGTATTCAAGATGAAGAATATGAAGATCTAAACATCGATGTTACGTATACGTAAGACTTTTGTTACATATACGTAACACTACTGCTATGTATGCATAACACTGTTGTTACGTATACATAACACTATTGTTACCTATACGTAGCACTGTTGTTATGTATACGTGGCACTGTACGTATATATAGCGCTGTTGTTATCAATTTATCCGACATATACAAAATTTACTATGATTTATTGTTTAAGTTTTTAAAAATCCATCGTGGAGTAAATTACAGAATGAATGAAAAAATGGTGTAGGTTGAGAGAGAGAAGAGAGAGTGTAAGTGTTTTTAGGGATTTAATTAACTACCAAAAATATTTATATATGTTAAAAGGATTATTTAAGTAGGGGATGGATCAAGAGAAAACCACACTTTTAGAAGAAAACTAAGAAAACCACGTCTATCAATCATATAATTTTCTCATTCTTTTTTAATTAAATTATCTAAAAGGTATTTAGTAAATAATCACCCTACTATTTTGGTTCATTTGATATTTAAATTACATGATTTTCTCTCTCACTCTCTTTCCTATATTCTTCTGGGACCTATCAACCCTAAAACACTTCCAAAAGTCCAAACTATTTATCAAGAAATCAAAACAAAAATTTATTTTTTGGCCATCATCCTCGTTGATTCTAATGTGATTTGTCCTCTCTTACTAGAATATCAAATTTATTGTTGGAGGCATCAAATTCTTCCATGAAGTGAAGTGGTTGTTGAAATTTGTATCGGTCTTTTTCTCGATCGGTGGGATATTAATCATCCACTTGATGGTGGATGTTTTAAGTTTATTAGAATTTAGAGCATCAGGAGGCATTATTTTCTTAACCTCCAATTTCATTCAATCTTCCATATCTATTTCTTCTTGATTGATATTTATCAATTCTATAACATCAAAATCTCCATAAAAAATATGTTAGCTACCATCAATTGTTCTAACATCAAGATTTGGTCACCAAGTTTCTCCTTCGTTATCTCACATCACATGGTTTATGTTCTTTATTTTTGTATTCAAGATCATGATTTATGTAATTTTACATTATTTTTACATATACGTACGCATCTGGTTTATGTTATTTTACAATTAGTGAAATGGAGATGATGACGGAACCAAGTAAAGAACTACATGATGATGATGTCGGAACAAAGAATAACCATCAAAAGATGATGACATAATGCCAATGTTACGTATACTTAACAGTTGAGGATTGAAGATGAACTCGATGATAGATGGCCAATGTTACATATATGTAAAAGAAATTGGTCGTGACAAATATGAAAGTGAACTCAGTTGCCCAATGTGAAGATGATGCATCAAGATGAAAAAGGTGATAAAAAGGTTTGCATGATTTTTTATATGTATTTCTTTTTGTTACATATTTGAGAACACTATTTATGTGTATGCAATCACCGGTTTACATCTTTGTAAACCTAGGTTTCAATGTATGAAAATTTAATTTGGTCAATGGTTATGTTCTTTTTAAATTTTTCTTGGGTTTTACATCGTATTACATATATGTAATAGATACCACTTAGATATATTTTTTTGGCTTCTTCTTCCTCGTTATAGTGTCACTTACATATACGTAAACAAGTTTACTTAAACGTAAACATAAATGTAAAATTGTTTACATATACGTAAGCTTGTTTACATATACAAAATCTATATGTAGACAATTTAAATATACGAAGCATGTATGTCAACATGTTTACGTATACGTAAACATATTCAAATTAACGTGAACTTATATCTGAACAATATGTGAACATGTTTACGTATACGTAAGCATGTACGTAATTAATATAGATGTGCAGAAAAAAAGCATCCATTCTTCTTATATATTTTAGGTTTATATTTGAATGAATTGTTTTGATTTCAAATAAAACTAATATTGTGTTTGATTTTAAAGAGAGAAAGATAAAGACATTTAAGGGATTTTATTTGTTTTCCAAAAATATAAAATTGTAATCTAACTAATATACCCTTTAATCATTTAACTAAATCAATTATCTACTAAATATTTACAAATTTGCCATTGATGAATTCAACCATTGATCAATCTTGATCAATGGTTTAAAAGTAGTTTCCTTAATTTTCTTATAAATAGAGATTTTCTAGTAACAACCCCTATTTAAGTATTTGGTACATATATGTTGAACATAAATACGAGAATGAAGAAAATTACATATACGTAATACTATATCGAATAAAAAACTGTTACGTATACGTAACCTACGTGTGACCTATATGTAAAACCACGTTATGGTTTTCATTTGATCATTACCCTTATCTATATATACATACGTATATAGAGGGTGGTGATAAAAAAATCTATAGATTATGTGATGGGTTTAATTGATTTTCTTTGGTTTTCACATAACTATGTGGTCTTCTTAGGATCACTTCTCTCTCTCTCTCTCTCTCTCTCTCTCTCTCTATATATATATATAATATATAATATATATATATATATATATATATATAGGGTAAGGTTCAAATGAGAACCCACCCTATTGTGAGAACCTTTTAACTAAATTTGAGCCATTTATTTCTTCAAATATTACAATCTAGTGAACAAGAATTTTTTAGAATACTTTATTACTTTACACCTTTAGTTAATAAACAATGAGGGGTATATTGGTAAAGTTATCCTCTCATTTAATGCTTTCTACTTTTTACTTAAAAAGCAACCATCAAATCATCACTTACTCAACACAATTCACGATGGTTGACTTTAAACAAAATAATTACAAAAATATGAAGGGGAAATGTTATAATAATTTTACTATTTTAGTATTTCAGGTGACTACATTCACTTACACTAATATATTGATGTACAATACGTTAAATTACACCAGTGCAACCATTATATAAAGGGAAAATTACTAAAATGACCAATTGACCAACTCAAAATACGAAAATAACCATTGACTATTCAAAATACGAAAATAGACTTTTACTTTGACCCCTCGCCACCGGCGGGGAAATTCATGATACCTCGCCCACGTGGATTAAATATCCCTCGCCCACGTGTCCGTATCTCGCCCATGTGTATATTGCGTATTTAAAAAAAATAAAAAAGCGAGGGGTCCATCAAACTAGGCGAGGGATATGACCTATATCTCACCCACAACGAGGTCACAGTTCCAAAGCGGACACAACAGGTCCACAGCGGACATTCATCTGTCCACAGGGACATTCATCTGTCCACAGCGGACATTCATCTGTCTACAGAGGACATTCATCTGTCCACAACGGACATTCATCTGTCTATAGCGGACGTGTAACTTAGCTACAGACATAAACAAACACCCACACAGCGGATGTGTAAACACACCTACAGCGGACGAGTGGAATCAAACACATACAGGTCCACAGTGGATGTGTAAGTAACAAACAGTAAACATACAACAGTCCACATCGGACACAACAGGTCCACAGCGGAAACAACAGGTCCACAGCGGACATTCATCTGTCCACAACGGACAGATAACTTAGCAACAGACAGAAACAAACACCCACAACTTGACTGGTTATTTTAGTAATTCATTTGGTCAATTGGTCATTTTGGTAATTTTTCCTTATATAAAATATTAGGTAACATTAATTAACATCAGCCATTATATATAGTCATTTAGTTACATAAAATTAATTAGTATAAAAAATATATATTATATTATATTACATTACACTAATATTAGAATTTAATAAAAATATAATTTCTTGTAATCTAATATAATAACATATAATGTAATGTAATGAAAATATAATGTAAAAAGTGTAAGAAAATATAATATTTGATGTAACGACACTAAAATTTATCACCCAACTTATATTATTAGTTAATGTAACAACTTGATTACATTCTCTAGCATTACTTAAATTACATTAGTGACATTAGTTAAATTACTTATATTAAATTAAATTAATATCACATTTAATTAACAATATATAACACTAATTAACATCAAACATTAAATTACCTTACATCATACTAACATTGCATTACATAAGAAAATCAAGTGAAGCAACATAAGAAAATGGAGAATATATAATTCATGGTATGCACTATACACAATTGCTTTCTTCTTAATTTTCTCTTTACCATCTGTTGTAAACATGGATGATCAACAAACATGAATACTTTTAAATAAAAAGGATTTTTTTAATATCTGTCACACCCTCAAAATCCGCGAGCGGGGTTTTACCGCGAGGCGCGTGACATACCAGGATCTCAGTCATTAGTTACCAAGAACGACTCTATATGATAAATAAACAAAACCAGAGTTAACGTTTAAAATACTGCGGAAGCGTTTTTAAAACAGAAAACCCAAAACAAGTAGTATGTAAAGAGAATGCGCAAAACATACGCGCCCCAAACACAATTATTTAATATGAAAATAATCCCAAATTTGTAAACAAGGCAAATGTAGACAACTCAACAATGCTGACGTGCGTGCTCCTAGGCAACTGGCAACCTTAACCTGAGAATAGCATACTAAACAAGTCAACACATGGTTGGTGAGTTCAAGAGTTTGCGTTAAAATATAAACCAATCAACAGTTTCCAGAGCATAAGTAGTGTATTGCAATAGATAGCTAGTCTATTAACATAAAAATATTAATCATAGTGATTTCGCGATCGAAGCTGACTGTGTTACGTTTGTTGCCTCCTCACGACTTACCAGGTCGTGACGAATATATGTTAGGACAAAATTGCACCCGTTTGACCTCGAGTCGCACAGGTGGGGCTCGTCAGACCCAGTAGTACTACCCAAAATTCCCCGCTAGTCAATATTAACAATCCGAAAGTGTGAGGACTTTTCCATGGTAAACAACACTATATCAATATTATACACACTCATATATAAAAGCGTTTGTGATCAACAGTATGCTATCTCCCCAAAAGAGATTATGTAAAATGAGTGGGGCAAGAACTCACCTGGTATGTAAAGATAATTACTAAAGAGAACTGGTGATAGGTGCAAAGACAACCCTTCAAAGGTTACCTAGAATACAAGAGTACATAAGTACGTGAACACAAAATCAACATGAAACCCTAAGTGCTCTACAAATCAAAGAACTCAAGGTTTAAGAAAGACAAGACACATTTGACCCAGTTGACCCGTTTGACCCGTTGGTGACATTATAGGTGATAACTCGTTAATACTAACACAACAGCATATCATACATGTTCACATACAACTTGATTACATATATCACTTCATTAACCACATGTACTACCTAGATCGTCATACAACTAGATATCACACAAGTCATGCGAATCACAACAGGCCAAAACAGGTAACAAACCAAATCAACATCCCTATAACCTAAACAACACATTTCATCACCTTAGAAACCATCCATGAACACACTAGCATGATCCTAATATCCCAAACATGCTCAAATCATCCAATTCAAGGATTTGCACAATTAAAGTTTCCCTTTGGGAAAGTTCATCCCAAATTCATCAAACTCACACAACATTCATGAATTCATCAATTATATACCAATTCAAGTCCATGACAACATCTAAACATGATCAACAACACCTAATCATCATGATTCATCAACTTTCATACCAAAAGTTACTATCTTTAGTAAGGTATGAACTACAACATGCATTCTTGAATTCCTAACATTCATATCAACCATCTAGCATCTAATCATCATCACAAACACATCCATAACATTCATACATCAACCAATCATCAATTCATGCAAAATAAAGTTACTATTATTAGTAACCTATGAACAATGTATCAAAATCATAGCTTTCTTGCATAATCGACGTTAACTAGCATATATACAATCCAACTAACATAATAACACCAACCAACATCAACAAATCGACCTCCAATTGCAAGTTTCGAATTAGGGTTTCGGCCCTAATGTAATTTCCATAAAAACTTGTAAAATCCAACCTTTATTGCATACTTGACGTTAATTAACATGTAATCTATCTAGTAACACATTAACATCAACATTAGGCATCAATCGACCATCAATTGAAGATTTTGAACACCAACTTTCGGCCATAATCAAATCCCTGAAAACATGTAAAAATCTAACCTTTAAATGTGTATGGCTTGCATTTGATGATTCTAACTTGTTGTAACCTTGAAATCGATCAAATCCGATGCTTTGTGCTTGTTCTTGGCCGAAAATCGCAAAGGGAGAGGGAGAGGAATGAAGTCGCGGCCGTAGGTGGTTAGGGGATTAGGGTTTTGATTTGATTAATTATTAGCAATAATTACCCTTTTAACCCTTATAATTTGTATTTTATAAAGATTAGGCTTTTTGAATAGTTTTTAAATAGTTTTTAACTACTAAACACAATTATTATTAATCACAAATAACAATCATGCATAATTCCCATTTATCACAAAACACACGAAATAATATGCACGTTTTCACGTTACGCGATAAAATTACAGTTAACATTTAAATCACATAAGCATAACTTAATAATCACATTGTTAACTTAATTATCATCAATTTAACATTACTGATTATTGTTAAGTCACCAACGTTCAACGACAACTAGTGTGTGTGCACGACACGTGTATGCAAGACTTAACGGAACTAACGGAGTTTGGTAACGAAAATTACCGATGTCACATTATCCCCATGTTGAAAGAATTTTCGTCCCGAAAATTGCGTTACATGGTGAGTGTTCCATCACTGGTCTACTGCATTGGCACAAGGAAATCGAAATCGTGTGAGTTTTGGATGAGTTGTCACATCATCCCCATGTTGAAAGAAATTTCGTCCCGAAATTTAATCAGTACCTTCGCCGGCTGGCATCGTCCTTTCGAATAGCTGAGGGTACTTAAGCTTCATTTGGTCTTCACGTTCCCACGTGAATTCTGGTCCACGTCTCGAGTTCCAACGAACTTTGACAATGGGTATCTTGCTTTGCTTAAGCGTTTTCACCTCACGATCCATCACTTCGACAGGTTCCTCAATGAAGCGTAATTGTTCATCTACTTGAACTTCTTCCAGTGGTACGACCATCGTTTCATCCGTTAAACATTTCTTTAGATTTGAAACATGGAATACATCATGGATTCCACTCAATGAATCAGGTAAGGCTAGTCGATAAGCCACTGGACCAATTCTTTCCACTATCTCAAATGGTCCAACGTATCTCGGATTTAGCTTTCCTCGCTTACCAAACCGAACTACGCCTTTCCATGGTGAGACTTTTAATAAAACCTTGTCACCTGTCTGAAATTCCAAAGGTTTTCGTCGTTTGTCAGCATAGCTTTTCTGTCTGTCTCGCGCTGCGGCCATGCGGTTTCTTATCTGAACAATCTTCTCAGTTGTCTCGTGTACTAACTCGGGACCCGTTAATTGACTATCACCAATTTCAGCCCAGCAAACTGGCGATCTACACTTTCTCCCATATAAAGCTTCAAAAGGTGCTGCCTTTATGCTAGTGTGATAACTGTTGTTGTAAGAAAATTCCACCAATGGTAGGTGAACTTCCCAGTTATTCCCGAAGTCAATCACACAAGCACGTAACATGTCCTCCAAAGTCTGTATAGTACGCTCGCTTTGACCATCAGTCTGTGGATGATAAGCAGTACTCATATCCAATCGCGTACCTAAAGCTTTCTGCAACGACTGCCAGAAGTGTGATGTGAAACGAGAATCGCGATCAGAAATGATTGAGATCGGTACTCCATGCCTCGAAACGATCTCCTTCAGATAAAGTCGGGTTAACTTCTCCATCTTATCTGTTTCCTTTATCGCTAGGAAATGAGCAGATTTTGTCAATCGGTCCACGATAACCCATATTGTATCACAACCCGTAGAAGTGCGAGGTAACTTAGTAATAAAATCCATTGATATTTGATCCCACTTCCACATAGGGATCTCGGGTTGTTGTAGTAGACCAGATGGTTTCTGATACTCCACTTTAACCTTCGAGCAGGTCAGACACTTGCTCACATAAGTAGCTACATCTGCTTTCATGTTAGGCCACCAATAGTGCGCCTTCAAATCGTGGTACATCTTGTCAGATCCAGGATGTATAGAATACTTGGACTTGTGAGCCTCACTCATCACCAAGTCTCTCAGATTTCCGTGTAGAGGTACCCATAGTCTATCCATGAAGTAACGAATTCCATCCGCTTTTACTTCCAATTGTTTTTCCATACCCCTTAACGATTCAGACCCAATGTTTTCTGTTTTCAGAGCTTCCGTTGAGCCTCTCGGATTTGTTCAGGTAATTGCGTACTAATCGTTAGTTGCAGAGCTCGCACACGTCGAGGTTTAGCAGTCTCTTTTCTACTCAACGCATCAGCAACTACATTTGCTTTCCCCGGGTGGTACTTAATAGCACAATCATAGTCGTTTAACAATTCCACCCAGCGTCTTTGCCTCATGTTCAACTCCTTTTGCTCAAAGATGTGCTGAAGACTCTTGTGATCGGTGTAGATGGTGCATTTGGTACCGTACAAGTAATGTCTCCAGATCTTTAAGGCAAAAACTACCGCACCCAGTTCCAAGTCATGGGTGGTATAGTTCTTCTCATGAATCTTCAATTGTCTAGAGGCGTAAGCTATCACTTTATCCCGCTGCATCAGGACGCATCCAAGTCCTTGAATAGAAGCGTCGCAGTAGACTACGAAGTCATCACTACCATCCGGTAACGCTAATATTGGTGCGCTACACAATTTATGTTTCAGCAACTGAAAAGCAGATTCCTGACTCTCACCCCATTTGTACGTCGTTCCCTTGTGAGTCAAGGCTGTGAGAGGTTGTGCAATCTTAGAGAATCCTTCAATGAATCGTCGATAATATCCCGCTAATCCAAGGAATTGTCGTATCTCACTTGGTGTCTTAGGAACAGACCAATTCTTTATCGCTTCAATCTTAGCAGGATCAACATGTATTCCCTTCTCGTTGACAATATGACCCAAGAATTGTACCTCACGTATCCAGAAATCACACTTAGAAAACTTTGCGTACAGTTGTTCCTTTCTAAGTAATTCCAAGATTAAACGTAAGTGCTCTCCATGTTCTTCCTCGGTCCTTGAGTATATCAGTATGTCATCAATAAAGACGATAACAAACTGATCAAGATAGGGTTTGCACACGCGATTCATGAGGTCCATGAATACTGCTGGTGCATTCGTCAACCCAAATGGCATGACCAAAAATTCATAGTGACCATATCGTGTACGGAAAGCAGTCTTCGAGATGTCCTCTTCTCGAACTCTCAGCTGATGATACCCAGACCTCAGATCAATCTTAGAGTAATAGCTTGATCCTTGCAGTTGATCAAACAAATCATCGATACGAGGTAAGGGATATCTATTCTTGATAGTAACCTTGTTCAGTTCCCTATAGTCAATGCACATTCGAAATGTACCATCCTTCTTCTTCACAAATAGAACTGGCGCTCCCCAGGGCGACGAACTCGGTCGGATGAACCCTTTATCCAACAACTCTTGTAGTTGGGCAGATAATTCCTGCAGTTCGTTCGGAGCTAACCGGTACGGTGCTCTCGCAATTGGAGCGGCTCCTGGAGTCAACTCAATCTGGAATTCAACTTGACGATGAGGCGGTAATCCAGGAAGGTCTTCCGGAAACACCTCAGGAAACTCACGAACTACGGGGATATCCTCTATCTTCTTTTCCTCAGTCTGTTTATCTGTGACGAGTGCCAATATGGCTAGTCGACCCTTTCGTAACAACTTCTGTGCTTCATAAACGAGATGATGCCTATCACCGCACCACTCCTATCACCTCTGACCGTAAGGACTTCTTCACCAATGGGAATCCGTATGATCTTCTCGTGGCATATGACTTCTGCTTGTTTATCGGAAAGCCAATCCATGCCTACTACCACATCAAAACTTCCTAGTGTAACAGGCATGAGATCTATGGTGAATGTATGACCAGCAAGCTCTATCTTGCAGTCTCTAAGAATATGCGTTACGTGAATCTGTGTACCGTTAGCTAACTCCACGGTGTATTTAGATTCTAAGGCTGAGGGCATATCACTTAAAAGACTACAGAACCTAGTGGACACGAAACTTCTATCGGCTCCGGTATCGAATAATACGGTAGCAAAACAACCATTAACCGAAAATTTACCAGTTACTGTTGTAGGATCGTTTAGAGCCTCACCTGAGCCAATGACGAAGGCTCTTCCTTTGGCTCCATTATTGTTGTTGCCATTACCATTGTTGTTGTTATTGTTGTTGCCATTGTTATTATTGCTGGTGTTTCCATTGTTGTTGTTGCCATTACCATTCCTCTTAAGCTGGGGACAGTTGCGTCTGTAATGGCCTTCTTTTCCGCACTCAAAACAACCTTTCGGAGTTTCTTGTGATTGTTGAGGCTTCTTCATCAGTTCACCCCGGCAGTCTTTGGCCGCATGCCCAACTTTACCACAGCGTTGGCATCGAAAGTTGTCACACCTACCGGTGTGATGGTAGTTGCATCGATTGCACTTAGGACTTTTCCCCACATAGCCTCCTTGTCCCTGCGATGCCGAGGATGGCTGATTGGAATTTCGGTTGTTATCAAACCTCCTTTGTTGCAGTGGATGCTGATGCTACTGAGTGTGCTGTTGTTACTGCTGATGTTGCTGAGATTGGTTGTTTAACAAAGATCCCTTATTGCCAGAGTTATCCCAGTTGCGTTTATTGTCAGGCACGCTTGCCATAGCGCACTGTTTGGGTAGCTTTCCCTGCTCCACTGCTTGGTCAGTAAGCTTGTGAGCCAATCGAATAACCTGCTGGATAGTGTTGAGGTTCACAATAGTCACCATGCTTTGTATCTCCGGAACCAAGCCACGCTGATAAAGCTCAATTCATTTGATCGGCGGATTGATCATGCCTGGGCAAAGCGTTGCCAAATCGTGAGACCTCATGGTGTAAACCTCGATCTCAGATTCCTTCCATCTTTAATTGCCAGAAAGCCTCCAACTTCTGGACTGCATCCAGTTCTTCCTCCGGATCTTCTTCTGGTTCTTCCTCATTAGGGTCTTCCCCAAAGGTGCAGGGGCTTCAACAACCTGAAGTGCTGCTAGTGTGCCTCTAAATCAGCAAACCTATCATCGATCACTATGTTATGGTGATCTTGTGCGTCCATGCGCCCACTAAGTGCTACCACGTTGCCTGCCAGCGTATGATGTCCACCAATGGCCATCGAAAGTCGCTCCTGAAGCGTCTCTACCTGGAAACGCAGCTGACGCATCTCAGATCGTAATGCAGAGTTCTCATCAGTGAGTCCTCTAATCCGCTGTCGCTCTGTGTCCAGTGTGGCTACTAGGGCTGCAAATGCCTGCTCCAGAGGGATGCTCAAGGTAGGAAGTGTAGGCAAAGTAGAGGCGGTCGATGACCTAGTCCTAGGTCGTGTAGGTGCTACTGGTGGTACGCGTTCTCTATAAGCCATACGGTTTATGTAGTGGGGTAGAAATCCCAGTTACGCGGAGGATCGAGCTCAGGAGGTATGAAAGGCTGATCCCAGTCTATCTCGCCAGGAGGATAAGGATGTCGTGGCCAGTTAAATCCCCTATCCGGTACGGGAGAAGTAGGAGGTGATCAGATCGTGCAGGTCTCTTGCCTAAATTTCTGGACGACGATGCCATGCTGCGAAGTACGTGTTGCGTATGCCAATGAGTATACAGTAAGGAGAGTAAGCGATAAGTAACTAACAACTGTGCGGTTATAGTCTAGTGTGTGTATGCAACCTAGTTCCCTATAACCAATGGCTCTGATACCAATCTGTCACACCCTCAAAATCCGCGAGCGGGGTTTTACCGCGAGGCGCGTGACATACCAGGATCTCAGTCATAGTTACCAAGAACGACTCTATATGATAAATAAACAAAACCAGAGTTAACGTTTAAAATACTGCGGAAGCGTTTTTAAAACAGAAAACCCAAAACAAGTAGTATGTAAAGAGAATGCGCAAAACATACGCGCCCCAAACACAATTATTTAATATGAAAATAATCCCAAATTTGTAAACAAGGCAAATGTAGACAACTCAACAATGCTGACGTGCGTGCTCCTAGGCAACTGGCAACCTTAACCTGAGAATAGCATACTAAACAAGTCAACACATGGTTGGTGAGTTCAAGAGTTTGCGTTAAAATATAAACCAATCAACAGTTTCCAGGCATAAGTAGTGTATTGCAATAGATAGCTAGTCTATTAACATAAAAATATTAATCATAGTGATTTCGCGATCGAAGCTGACTGTGTTACGTTTGTTGCCTCCATCACGACTTACCAGGTCGTGACGAATATATGTTAGGACAAAATTGCACCCGTTTGACCTCGAGTCGCACAGGTGGGGCTCGTCAGACCCAGTAGTACTACCCAAAATTTCCCCGCTAGTCAATATTAACAATCCGAAAGTGTGAGGACTTTTCCATGGTAACAGCACTATATCAATATTATACACACTCATATATAAAAGCGTTTGTGATCAACAGTATGCTATCTCCCCCAAAAGAGATTATGTAAAATGAGTGGGCAAGAACTCACCTGATATGTAAAGAATTACTAAAGAGAACTGGTGATAGGTGCAAAGACAACCTTCAAAGGTCACCTAGAATACAAGAGTACATAAGTACGTGTACACAAAATCAACATGAAACCCTAAGTGCTCTACAAACCAAAGAACTCAAGGTTTAAGAAAGACAAGACACATTTGACCCAGTTGACCCGTTTGACCCGTTGGTGACATTATAGGTGATAACTCGTTAATACTAACACAACAGCATATCATACATGTTCACATACAACTTGATTACATATATCACTTCATTAACCACATGTGCTACCTAGATCGTCATACAACTAGATATCACACAAGTCATGCGAGGTAACAAACCAAATCAACATCCCTATAACCTAAACAACACATTTCATCACCTTAGAAACCATCCATGAACACACTAGCATGATCCTAATATCCCAAACATGCTCAAATCATCCAATTCAAGGATTTGCACAATTAAAGTTTCCCTTTTGGGAAAGTTCATCCCAAATTCATCAAACTCACACAACATTCATGAATTCATCAATTATATACAATTCAAGTCCATGACAACATCTAAACATGATCACAACACCTAATCATCATGATTCATCAACTTTCATACCCAAAAGTTACTATCTTTAGTAAGTATGAACTACAACATGCATTCTTGAATTCCTAACATTCATATCAACCATCTAGCATCTAATCATCATCACAAACACATCCATAACATTCATACATCAACCAATCATCAATTCATGCAAAATAAAGTTACTATTATTAGTAACCTATGAACAATGTATCAAAATCATAGCTTTCTTGCATAATCGACGTTAACTAGCATATATACAATCCAACTAACATAATAACACCAACCAACATCAACAAATCGACCTCCAATTGCAAGTTTCGAATTAGGGTTTCGGCCCTAATGTAATTTCCATAAAAACTTGTAAAAATCCAACCTTTATTGCATACTTGACGTTAATTAACATGTAATCTATCTAGTAAACACATTAACATCAACAATTAGGCATCAATCGACCATCAATTGAAGATTTCAAACACCAACTTTCGGCCATAATCAAATCCCTTGAAAAACATGTAAAAATCTAACCTTTAAATGTGTATTGACTTGTATTTGATGATTCTAACTTGTTGCAACACTTGAAATCGATCAAATCCGATGCTTTGTGAGTGTTCTTGGAAAATCGCAAAGGGAGAGGGAGAGGGAATGAAGTCGCGGCCGTAGGTGGTTAGGGGATTAGGGTTTTTGATTGATTAATTATTTAGCAATAATTACCCTTTTAACCCTCATAGTTTGTATTTTATAAAGATTAGGCTTTTTGAATAGTTTTTAAATAGTTTTTAACTACTAAACACAATTATATTAATCACAAATAACAATCATGCATAATTACCATTTATCACAAAACACACGAAATAAATATGCACGTTTTCACGTTACGCGATAAAATTACAGTTAACATTTAAATCACATAAGCATAACTTAATAATCACATTGTTAACTTAATTATCATCAATTTAACATTACTGATTATTGTTAAGTCACCAACGTTCAACGACAACTAGTGTGTGTGCACGACACGTGTATGCAAGACTTAACGGAACTAACGGAGTTTGGTAACTGAAAATTACCAGATGTCACAATATCGGTCCTACTTTGAAATCAATTTTTAAATAAAAAGGATCTGATTTAATATTGGCCATTCACGTACCATGCGAAGCATTATAGTCGATATAGCATGAACCAAATATTGGGTCTTGATTTCTTTTTATGATGGGAAATCATATCATATATGGGTGTAATAATATTTTTCTCAAAAAAGGTTTATTTTGAAATGTAATTTTTCTTGAGTGGATTCTTATAAAAAGGGTATCGAATTTAGACTTGATCTCAACTGATTCTCCTAATTTAATGAGTTTTTAAAAATTCATTTAAATTACAATAACCTTGTTTTTGTTGAATTACTTCACGAAGATAAAGAATAAAGTTGCAAGCTCTTAATAAACATAAAAAGATGGTGTGAATTTTTTCTTTTGTTTTATATTCACTCTATATTATAAAAAACATTCTCTATTGTGCCTATGATATATCTTCTTGTCAATCTCTGTAAATTGTTATAGATGCAAAGTCGAAGAAGAACGATTAAAGGTCACCAGCAATCGAAGAAGAATAGTTGAAGCACATGAATACTTTTCTATAGTTTTGTTTAAAAGTTAATTATCTATTATATGTTTTAAGTAGTTGAAACTAGTAGTGATGTTGAATTGTAAGATTAATAGTTTGTTTTTATTCATGTGTGTCAACTTTTTAACTCTTTTATGTAAAAGATATTACACTGTATGTGTTTGATTAAATTTATATTGGATTAATCTAAACATGTTTGAATATGTGATTTGGTTTAAGTTTGTATTGAAGTTTTAAGTAAATGTAAATAGTTTTTTTTAGAGATATGTAGTATAGTTATGTACATGTAACTAGACAATCAGTTTACAGATTTACATTTATGTAAATATACAACCAATTTGAAAAAAAAGAACCAATATAAAGATTTACATATATGTAAATAGACCTAAAGTTTGTAAAATTAATTATCAACTTGAAGATTTATATATAGGCTAACAGATAATTGTTTGAAGATTTACGTTTATGAAAATACAAGATCACTTTGAAAAATAAATTATTCTTACAAAGATTTACATATTTGTAAATAGACATTCATATGAAAATATGAAAAGATGACAAGTTTAAAGATTTGTTTATATGTAAATAGTTTATTTACACATACGTAAAACATCTGATATATGTACATAGACAGAAACTGAAGAAATGGACGATCAAATTTCAGATAAGTTAGACCCTTAGCATGTATGTAAATTCATAAAAGTTAAAGAGAGAATAAAAAAATAAGAGAAAGAATTAAGTAATTAATTAGAGAGAGAAAGAATTTAATTGATTACAAATATACCCTTTTCATTTAACTTTTAGTTTTTATGATTAGAAAATAATGAGTGATCCAGATTAGTTCTTTAAATTCTCATAAAAAAGTAAAGTTCTGTAAAGAACCTAACCCTATATAATATATATATAGATATATATATATATATATAATATATATATATATATATAATATATATATATATATATATATATATATATATATATATATATATATATATATATATATATATATATATATATATTATATGGCTTTCAAATGATAACCACAAAATTAAAAAAACCAAAAGAACCATTTCTAGTCATATATTTTTATTTTGTTATTGTTTATTTTATAAAAGTGTATAAAATTATAATGGGTATTTTGGTATTTTGCCCTACAACTACATATGTTTTGACCTCAATTCTTTAAGAAAATAAAATAAGATATTTTTTCATATTATTTGATTCTACGTTAGATGTTTGTATTAGATTCTATTTTTTTAAATAAAATTAATGTTGATAATTCTATATTTTAATGTCTGAATATGTTTGGCACATCCAAAATTTGTGAAACATATATCATGAATAACATATCCATCATCGTTGTTACAAACAAATTTATTCAAACTTACATCGATGTTACAAACAAACTTATTAAATAAAAGGACCAACCGACATATTTTTGTATAATCGTATTGCCCCAATTCATGTAAATAAGACTCAAAAAATTGTATCATAAAATGACAAAATTTAGACTAAATTTTAGTAAATGAAAACATACTCGCTTACCTCTTCTAGGCTCGATTTTATCATCGCCACCCACTTTCGATTTTATTCCACCTTGACACCCTCTACCGAAGAAAGACACTAGAATTCCATAATTTGGTGAGAACAACCTCAATTAACTAAACAACAAAGGTATGCGAATCTTATCATTCAGTCATCGATTGTGGTCATAAGAATTATCATTAATCATTGTTATTGTTTTGGAGTTTTGTTTTAAATCGATTAGTTTCCTCAAAGCCCATTTGTTTATAATATTTCTTTGCCCATAAAATTACCAATTATTTTAAATCAAAAGCCTTATACACCATTAAGGTTTTGATTCCCATTATGAAGTTGTCCATTTATGTTTTTGCTTCCCTATTAAGGTTGTTTAATATTTGAAAAAATACACTTCAAAGTTTGTTTTGTATTGAATTATATGCATAGATGCACATACATATGTATGCGCAGATGCCCATATGCATATATACATATTTTTTTTCACTTACTGACACACATGATAGTCAACTTTTAAAAAATTTATTTCATATGGATTTTCATGTAAAAAAGTAACTAAATTAACATCACAAAATTACCATAATACCTTTACAAATAAAAAAAATTCTTGAAACTAGAAAGGAAATATTAGTGGATAAAAATGGTTCTTTCGGTTCTTTATAAATTTTTGGTTCTCAAATGAATGCATATAAATTTTTGGTTCTCAAAAGTAACTTAATTGTTTTACTGTCACACCCCCGCTTATAGCTTAAACACAAGGATGTAACGGACGGGATCATTATAAAACATTGTTAATTAATAGAGATTTATTAAATGATGTAAGACCTACGTGTCATGACGTCACCCGACACAAATGGAGACTTGTGTCGTAGTTAGTCAATCTCACGACAAGCATAGTCAAACAGTCAAATGGAATTTAAATCCCACAACCCGGAACAAGTAAACAAGACAAGTCTCTAAAATGCATTTCGTTAGAGACATCGCAAAGGCCAGCAACTCTAGCTACGCTCAATGATTATTACCTGAAAAGATATGCTTAAAAGGTCAACATATTGTTGGTGAGTTCGTAGGTTTAAATAATAAACAAAAATTGATGTTGTGGAATAGTTTGGTAGGACATAAGTGCATACAGTTATAAGCAAGCAATATCACATGTAATCATGAGTCTGACAATTAAACCTATGACGTACACATAGATCTTGTCGGAACATATTCACCCTAGGTGGTCACTGTCATCCCAACCAATATACTAACAAACAAGGGTGGGGGTGTCAACCCAATAGTACTATCAATACCCGTCCGTCGTCTCCAACACTGGAGTTAAATAGTTGTGAATAAAGAACCTCATAGAAAACTCATGCATGTACCAGATATAAGCTAGCAAAACAGTAACACATAGTCCCGAAAGAATAATTGATTTCACAGCAGGAAAATGTTGAGCATACTTTTTTCCCTTATGGTTTATAAAATAATTGTAAGAAAATGGGGCCGCGAAACTCACCTCGAAATAGCAAAGTCCCAAAGTCCACGGTAAGAATGTCAAATCAATATAGAACACAAAACACCAAACAGATTACTAAAAGCCAAGTTGACCTAGCTGGGTGTAGTCCTCGAAGTCCAGTCCTTAATGTTTATTCCGATTATCGTTTTTAGTAAAACTCCATTTTTATGTCCATTGCTAATATTAGCGTCCCAAGTCCCACCTCATATTTTAGTCCAATAATTATGTATTGGATCATTAACGCCCTCGATGAACCTTTACCAAACCATTATTAATAAGTTATAAATTTTATTATTTAAAACCTTATACACCTTAAATTTACTTTTTTAACCCACTCATTGTTTTTATTTAATAATATACCCACAAATTCTTATCACTTAAACTTTTTAAAATAAACTCAGCTTGAATAGCTGATCGCGCACTAGTCTTGCTTAGACTATTTGAAGGTCAAAACAGTAACAAAACATCACATAATAGATTTCAAATGAAAGTTAAGACATCAAAATAACTTCCAGAAGAAGAATCAACTCAAACGGGTCACGACCGAAAAAGATACGACGCGATGAACACAACCAAACATTCTGCTCGGATTTGACAGATTTGACCCTTGAACTTGGTTACTGACTTTGAAGGACCAAACGATATCGAAAAGGTACTAACCACTTGGGTTAGATAAAGGACTCATTGAATTAAATTTAGATGAAAAGTTTGACTAAACTGGAATCTTTATGACCACAATACGACCTGCACAAGATGACCCATTTTTCTGACAGTACACTGTTCAAATTCTCAGCATTGTCTATTGGATTCAAAAACTTGGTTTTCGATCTTTATTGACCTGAATCCTGTAAGGACGTTTAATATAAGACCCCAATGACCAAAAAAAAGAACTAGATCATGGATTAACATAGTATTACTGTCCCAACTCAGATTCATCCACTTTTACTCTCCCGGTTCCAATTTTTATACGATTATCAATTAGATCAACTATTCTATCGCTCCAATCTATCCCATAATAATAAACTAATGATTTTTAATAATTAATTAGGATCTAAAAACGTCCATTAAGTCCAGATTTCAAGAGGTTACAATCCCAAATCAAAATATCAATGACCAATCAAGAATAAATGCACTAGGGTTTTACCGATTTGTAAATCTGACACTTGAACGCCCGGATCTTACAAGAGTTATCACCCCAAAAAACAAAAAAGAAGAAGAAAAAGTGAAGAATCTTAGTATAGGATGATGAATGTCATCAAATACAATGATAAAATCAAGATAATATCGATTTTTCTTACCGGAGGATGAAGGGATGAACGATTCGAATCAAGATTTGATCTTGAATGAAAAAATACACCAAAAATTGATGGTTCGTTGAATGTGGATGATGATTTTTGATAGATCAAGGTGAAGAACAAGGAGAATTGGTTGTGGTGGCTAGGGTATACAATGAGAGAGCTTTTTGGTGAATTAGGATTACAAGTATGAAGAGAACAAGGGGGAAAGGGCCCCTTGTTGATTCTTGGCCGATTAAGGGGAGGGGTAAGGGCCTTCGGGCCTTGGCCCATCACGTCCATTCTCATGTTGTTTCGTTCCGCGTGTCGTTCAATTTTACGCTTTTAAATTCTACGCGATTAAACGATTCCAACGAACTACTATATGTCATAAAAACTACTAATTTTGATGTTTTTGAATTAATTTTAAGCTTATTCCTTAGTCTATAGACAAAGTCCACAAAGGCTCAATTATAATGTACGAACACATAAACTCTAAGGTTTCACGTTTTATCAGTTCATGATCAAATCCAATGCCCACGACCATCAACCTAAGTCAAATTTAGTGTTCATCCCCCAACACCAATCCCAGGCCCATTAACACATGTTAGGCCCATTAGCACATATTAAACAAAGTCAAAGTGAAATAGTCCAAGTCAATGGTCAAAACACCTATTTTGGTGACGGAGGTCACAGTATCCCCCAGTTGAGAGAATTTCGTCCCGAAATTCAGATTGAGTTTTAACTGCAACGCTTTCTGTGAATAGGTGAGGGTACTAAGTCCTCAATTGATCTCCCTATGCATAGGTATAATTTAGGTCCTTTCTTTGAGTTCCAATTAACCCTTATGATAGATATTCTGCTACTCCTCAGTCCTAGTTTACTCATCCATAATCATTACCAGGTCTTCGACGAATCGAAATTCACAACCCACCTGAAATTCTTTGATTCGCACATATGAGATCATATCAAAAAGATACTTTTTGCATATAGAGTTCATCCTATCTAATAACATTTTGATAGTCTTAACCATACTTAGAAAATCTAGGTGTTTATTTGCCTTTACAAGGCAACACCTTGTATATAGCCCATATATCAAGGTCTCCTGAGATGACTTTTAGGTCTAAAACCCTTTTTGTTGATATCTAGAGAGTATGGTTGTTGTCCATTACCAAAACTTAGTTCCCGGTCCGATCCCGATGTCACATTCAAGGTATCATTGCTGTTTATATATAGGGTGTACCGCAGCTAACCCACTACACTGCTAACACCTTAATAGTGTACCAGTCTCCTACCGTAACTATTTATTAAATCAACTAATGTTTGGGGGCATGTGCCCAAGGCAAGGCTTCCTTTGACAGTCAGCGTAAAATTCTGACGATATTGAGCCGCCTTTAGTCTATCCTTGATCCGAAACTCCTAATCATACGTTTCTTGCATTAGTTTGGGTCCAATCGTCTGGCTTTGCCCAACCTCTGCCCAGTGCACCGGTGACTAACACCTATGTCCATATAGTACCTTAGCCGGTGATCATGTAATACTCCCATGGCAGTTATTGTTATAAAGGAACTCGACCAACGGTAGATAAGCGTCCTAGCTACCTCCAAGGTCAATGATACCAGACCAGAACATATCCGTCTAGTGTCTAAGTAGTTCGCTCACTCATACCATCATTCTGATGATGGGTAGTCGTACTCATGTCTCGAGGCATTCTCAGTACCTTCTATAAGTTATGCTAGAGTCGTGACATTCAACGACTCTCACGATCAGATATGTTCAAAAGAGGTACTCCATGTCTATCCACAGATTCACTAACAAAAACCCTGGCATGCTTTCCATCTTTTAGTCCTCATGACCAGTCTAGAAATGGACGGTTTTGGTCATTTGGCCCTTAATGATTCATCAAATCATGCCCACCACTAGTTCTTAGTAGATTCCTGATGAAGTCCACAGTAACGTCTTGCCTCTTTTCTTCTGGAATCTCAGGCTGTTGCAATAGGCCAGGTGGCCCGTGATGCCCCAATTTTACCTTTGCACAAGTCAGCCACTTGCAAACGTCTCCCACTACGTCCCCTTTTATTCCATACCACTAATACAAGTCCTTTAGATTGTGGTGCCTCTTATTAGCACCAGGATAAAAGTATGCTTAACTTACATGCCTTGTCCACGCCATTGACTGCACATTCTCCATAAATGAACCAAATTCCCCTTAATAAGATACGATTCTCCATCGTCCTCTCGTACAACCTGTGTGTCCAGACCACTCAAAGCCTCATCTTATGCATTTAGATCCTCCATTGCCTCAACCTGAGCAGCAATGATATAAGTCTTAATACTCAAATGAATCGTCATTTCTATTTCCCTTGCACACACAGGTTTGACTCTTTTACTTATAACTTGGCTTGTCAGCAAGCACATTTGCCTCTCTAGGGTGGTACCGGTTCTCATAGTTGTAGTCACTCAGAGATTCAATTCAACGTCTTTATCCAATGTTCAGATCTTTTTGATGAAATATGAGCTAAAGATTATTGTGGTCAGTCTAGATGACGCACTTGGTACCATAAAGGTAATGTCTTCAAATCTTACCCAACACTAGGCCATGGGTGATGTAGTCCCACTCATGATTCTTAAGTTGTCGTGATGCATAAGCGATCAATTTATCCCTACATTAGTACATAGCCCAGTCTTTTGTATGATGCGTCTAATTGCACATCAAATCCATCTGATTCTTCGGGAAGTCCCAAGATTGATATCTTACCCACTTGGCTTTTAGGTTTAGAAACGTCCCTATTTGATTAGAACCCAATCAAATTCGCTATTCATTTAGGTCCAATAGCGTAAGAGGTTGAGCAATCTTCAAAATTTTTGCAATAATTCCCCGGTATTATCGGCCAATCCTAAGAACTACTAGATTTTTTAAGACGTCTTAGGTGCCTCATAGTTTTTAAACATTTCAGTTTACCAGGGTCCAGATGAATTCCTTGCTGATTCACCACATGTCCAAGGAGCTCCACCTCTCGAAACCAGAACACACACATGGAGAACTTAGCGTATAATTTTTCCTTTCTTAACAATCCCATAACTGTCCCCATGTGTTTCTAATGATCCACCCTTTTCCCTGAATAACTCAGGATATCCTATCCTTAATGAACGCTGTGACAAATTTCTCCTGGTATGGTTTGTACACCCGAATTATTAGGCCCATAAACACAACAGGTGTTTTTGTTAGTCCAACAGGCATCACTACGAACTCGTAATGTCTGTAATGAGTTCTAAATGCTTTTATCTGGTACGTCATCCTTATTTAATCTAATTTAATGATATCTGCACGGTGATCGATATTCGAAAGTACGTCGGTACTTGAAGTTGATGGATTAAGTCATTTAACCTTGGAAAAGGGTACCGATCCTTGACCGTTAACTTAACCAGCTTTCGATAGTCCATGCATGTCTTGCAGGATCCATCCTTCTTCTTACCAAAAAGCAGTGGCACCCTATGGTGAGTGACTATTATGAAGGAGATAGTCATGCCAGATCTACAGGAAACACTTCCTGAGTCTCATATAACAGGTATGTCATTCAACTCTTAATCCTCCATCTTCATGCTCATGTTATGCATCTTGTCATCTTCTGATTCCACACCATGTATGTCAGGTGTCTCACCGTTTGACTATAGCATGTGAGCAATCTTTTCACCGCCAACGTTCCCAGCCCTACGTCAACCAGTCCATTCGTACAACCATGCCAAGACTTCCAAGACCAGAGCATACAAGATCTATTCTAGTGGCATAATCTTCTAATAACAGGTTCCATCCCAAATTATCTCTCTATTCAATACAAGACTACCATTAGCCCATTACATAACACGTATTCACATAACTGGGGGTCAAGTCTGACTGCAACCACATTCAGGTCCTGCTATTATATATCCTTTCATGACTTTATCCTTTTGTCCACTTTAATGCCAGTTAAAATACCCGATTCCCTAAAATCCTCCCGCCTTCACTAGCTTTCATGAAGCACTAATATGAACCATGTCGTAGGTTCAAGTACATATCTTTACTATTGCACTCTAATTGGTTGGGGATGCTATAGCAGCCACCATTCCACACAACTTGTAGAACCAGACCTCAGATGTTCCTCTCAATGCTCTTTGATTTAGATGTCACGACATGTGGTGCCATTTTGCTAGATTATGGATTCGGTAGGTATAGACAAATCCCACCATTGCTTGATTCCAAGACTCAAAATCTAACTTTTGCACCCAGACGATAAGGCGGTACTCTGTAGTTACCAATGCTTAAAGCTTGTCCAAAGTCACGGCCATCACAACCTCCTTACTTACTTGAACTTGGGTACTCCAGCACGTCGGTGTTTTGCCCATCAATAAGCAGGCAACACTCTTTACCTTTTGATTCTCAGCATAGATCTCGGTGTTCATATCCATTTCCATTTTCTCAATGCAACGGGCCAGGGTTGTTTCTGCAACTTTCCCGTCAAACCCCTTTAGCTTGCAAATCATGAACTCCATGCACGCACAACCAATCCTATCGCCAGTACTATTTCCTGTAATGATATCAGTTCCACCATGTCCAGCTCCAATCCTCTAGGATCGTCACATAGCCCGGTTTAGGCACACCCCTAGTATATCGTAGGTGCTTATATATAGCATCGTTCCCATCACACCAATGATATACAGAGGATGACGCCTAAACTGGTTACATGACACCTGTTTACTCCATCAAGTATAATGCTAGAACGTTCCAATAGCCAATGCCCCAAGTCTTATGATCAGTTTGAACAAAGCAACATAGATACATGAAGTCTCACCTCTCTACTTCAACTCTTAAAAGACCAAGTATATTTTGAACATGTAGTCAATTTCAACGATCTCGAAAACAAAAGAAGGAGCAACGTCTCATAGATACTAGGCTAAAATGTCACAGTATGATTCCCATGAAGGTTCCCATCGATTTGTACTTATGCAAGGATAAAAGAGATAGGTGTTTCCACACCATTTATTATAATAAGAACAAGAACTCCAATGTCCCATGTATAGAATGGAAGATTCGTACTAACTATGACTGTTATCTCACGAAAGGGTTTGCCAAATTTCGTATGCACTACAAATTGCAATTACGTGTGCACCCGTAATGGTAATTTGCATTGCATAGTCACCCCTAGCTCCTCCTACTAGAGTTAACATGTCTTGTTAAGTACAGAGTGTTATCTATGATTGGAGAATCAAGGATATGATTACTAACCAAAGGTTAAGTAACCGAAGTTGTACAGAGGAATCGATTGAGAATGCATTCACTTGGGTAAGGGACAGTTAAAAGAGTCCATTTAGTATAGTCCAAAATCCAATAAAGCAGTCATCTGACCTGAGTACGACATGGCCCTTGTCTGTTGTTGTCATGTAAGCTAGCATGTCCATCTTCCAATATTCAACTCACAAGATATAAATAAGGACTCATACAACATAGCTAACTCAAGTAGATACACATACCAAAGGTTGGCTTAACAACCTAAGTCCTTTAAAGAATCTGTTAGGTCTAGATGTCTTGTATAGGTTTAGATGATAGATCAAACTCTTGTAATCACTCTTTGTAATTATAATTTTGATGATATAATATAATGCATTGAGTACATGATGAGTTTATGAATTGCATGATATATTGTATCTCATAATATATGTGTTGATTTATGTGTGATTGCAGGAAACATTAAATGTAGTCAATTTGGAAAAATTGACTAAGTGTTAGAACAACTGCGGATGAACAAATCACTCTTTCGTAGATGTTCTCAGTAATACAACTGAAGCGTACATCCGTAGATCTCCTGCGGAAGAACAACAACAGCTAAACAAGTCCAAAGATCAAGTGAAGCTACTGAAGGAGAGATTGCCACTGAAGAACTAGTACAAGAACTCCCGCGGAAGCACAATCACAAAAGAACAAGCCCCGAAGACTAAAGTGTTGCTACGGAAGACTAAGTTCCTACGGAAGAATAATTTCCTACGGAAGAATAATTTCCTACGGAAGACTGTTTAACACTTGAATGATTCCGCATCATCAAGTAGTCAACAGAAAGTCAACAAGTCAACGTGGCAGATCATCAACATTAATGATAGCAGAAGACATTTAATTCAAGCGAAGATATTACATCACATCAACAATATTATTTGTGTTTAATTCATTGTAAATCACGAACTCATATGCCGATAAATGTGGCAAGGATTCGGATAGCTATAGGAAGTTAGCTTAATATAGCAACAGGATAGCGAAAGATTAGCAATGTTTTAGGAACATAAGATCTCTATATAACAAGAGATCAAGAACATGTAACAGGAGATGATTAACAGACGATCAAGCAACATTAGATCATATAACAATCAGAACAATAGAATCAATAGCAGCAGAGGCATTACAGTCGATTAATTTTAATTATTGAGCAATCGTGATTTGATTATTATTATATTTTGATTGTTCTTTATATTGTTTGATCAATTTCAAGTTCATTAATCAATTAAACAGCAAGTATTGGTAATTCCGCGATCAATACTTGTTAAAATCAAATCTGATAATTCATATATCGATCCCTGGATTCTCACAAGTGGTATCAGAGCCTGGTGCTCATTGATCCAGATCAATTGATCTATCGATTTGATTTGTTTAATCGAGTTTTGCTAAAACAGAGTTGTTGCTTTTTCAAAATTAATTAACATGAGTAACTCAGTTGTTGGTGCTTATCAACGTCCTAAACTAGAAAATAGATCTGATTTCAAAACTTGAAAAATCAGGTTCAGGAATCATGTTAATTATACAGATTCTGATTTATGGGTTTCGATTACTAAAGGACCTTATATTCCACCTGCGTTAGGAGCATATTATAAGGATAATAATCAACCCATAAGTCTGAAAAATGTCACCTGATGATGCTAAGAAAGTCAAGATTGACATCAAAGCCTATAGTATGCTTACTATGGCTTTACCTGAAGATCTTTTGATCAGGTGTGAATCATACAAAACAGCTCACTCGTTATGGAAAATACTACACACACTGTGTGAAGGAAGTGACGAGATTAGGAGCATAAAGAAGGATACTCTTCGCTCACAATATAAAACCTTTCATCATATTGTGGGTGAGTCAGTTCCTCAACAATTGCATAGATTTATGCAACTTGTTACAAAGATGAACATCTTTGAACTTAAGTACAGCAATGAAGAGCTGAACAAAAGACGCTTCATGCCTTACCAGAAAGTTGGACACAGACTGTGTCTATGTTCAAGAACACTATTGATTTGAAGGCATAGGACTAGACACACTGGTGACTAAGGTTGAAGCTTTGGAGCTAGATGAAAAGACCAGAAACAAGAGTGTGAAAGCACCTATAACACCTTATCAATTCAAAGAGTTAAAGAATGCTGGAAGTGCATTCATCTCCAATGAAGATGAAGATAACTCTTGTGATGAGAGTGAACATGAAGAAGAAACAAGCTTTTATGCTGCCAAGTCTTCCAAATCAAGTACTTAAAACAATCAACACAAAAAGTCCAATGGAAAAGCTGATGACTCCAAGAATAAAAAGAACAACAATCAAACAGAACCAATTACTGTGGTTCTGGAATCAAAAGAATAGAAAGCTGCTTTTGCAGCCTTTAGTTCAAGCTTTCAGGCTTATCTGGGAAGCACTTTGACTCCTGCCTACTTCTGTCAACAAGATCTAGAAGAACTTCATCCTGATGAGGTAGAAGAGATGGATCTACAATGGCAAATGGCCATGATCGCTTATAGAGCCAAGATGTACATGAAGAGGAACAAAGGACTGTCTGTAGGAGGAAGATATCAACTAAAATTGGTGTTGACAAGTCCAAAGTAAGATGCTTTATGTGCAATTTATATGGACACTTCTCAAGGGAGTGTAACAGCAATCAACAACAATCAAATGACTCAAGACAGCCTAGTCAAAGAAGTTTTACACAAGCTCAACTAACAAATTCATCCCCACTAACAACAAGCAATACTACAGGTACTAACAATGCTAAAGAATCTGGTTTAATTATTTTGCAGGATGGTACTTGTGATTGGAGCATGTATGAAAAGGAAGTACTGGAGGAAAATCAAGCTTTGATGGCTAACATGGAAAACAAAGTTCCACCAATGGCCACAGAGGTAAGAGAAAGGTTATGTTCTTCCACCTATATTGATGAAGTTGAAAGATATAGAACACATGCTCAACAGTTAGCTGATAAAGTAAAAGAAACTCTACTTTTAAATGAATCACATGAAAGAGAACATAAACTTTATCAAGTCAAAATCAATTCTTTACAAAAGGATTTAGATAAACTTTTATCTGAAAATTACAATTTGAAAGCACAAGTTGAGCATTTGACTACGTCTTTAACTAAGTCTATGTCAGATCATGCATCTACTGAAGTGAAACTTAAAAAAATTCCAACTGTCATCACAGCAGTATGAGAAACTATTAAACTCTCATATTGAGTCAAAGAACAGATCAGGTTTGGGATTTCATGCTGTTGCACCACCAGTAAATGATAATTACACTCCTTTACCTGAGTCCATGACTAACAGCTTATCTAATCACTTTGTGTCTAGTACCAAATCTGAGTCAACAGATAAAAATCATAATGATATAACTAATGACACTGAATCATTTGAAACTGAATAATCAAAATCAGAACTTTCAAAACAAAGTCAATTAGAATTTGATTATGATAACTGTGGTGATCTGGATGAGGATAATGATGAGCCTCATAATACTGGTTTAGGTAATGGTAAAACTATTTTAAATGAACATCGAATTCCCAAAGTGTTGGATGAAATCAAGCTCCCTTACCCACCAAAACAAAGAAATCTGCTGAAGACCATTTACACAAGGATTGGTCAATTGAATGAAGGAATTCATGCTCTCAACAAACAAAACAAAAGAAAATCAGCAAAAAGAGCTTCGGAAGATAACAAATTCACTTCAGCAGATCTCCTACGGAAGCAGTCTGAGAAAGCTATAAAATCCGAGAAAATTCATAAACAATCATCAGTAGAAGAAATACGGAATAAGAAAGAATCTGCTGAAGCTTCATCCAGCATCAACAAGGTGAAGGAGTTGAAGAAGCAAAAGAAGGCACTGAGTAAGAAAAAGGCAAAGGTAAAGGCTGCTTTTGATAGTGAAGCTGAAGAGAAGTACTGTAAATGGTGTGATATGCACAATCACAGCACAAAAGAGTGCTACTTCAGCAACTATTGCTCAATATGTAATATGAACAATCACATGACATCTGATTGTTACTTTAACAAATATTATGCAATATGCAACAAACACAATCACTCAACTCAGGAATGCTTCGTCAACAAAAAGAACAAAACAAAGATCCTCAAGAAGAAGCTAGCAGAGACCACTGAATCAGACTCACAATCTTCTGAGGATGATGATTCAAAAGTCTCAAAACAAAAGAAGCAACAACAAAAGCAGAAAGCTTCCAAGATAAGGATAACAGCTGCTGAGATGCAACAAAGAAAACGAAGGACAAACAACAATTTCAAAGCAAAACACCTCATAAAAAGGTAGCACTTGAAGAAGATGGTGACTTCTTTGATCACTTTGACAAAGGCAATCATGTACCTCACTTTAAATCAAAGGATACAAAAACATTTTCTAGGCAATTCTCAACATCAGGATCAAAGAAGAAGGCATTGAAGGAAGGAATGACTGACCAAGTCAGTATGAATCAAGATAAAATTACCTCAACATCATCACCAAAATCATCCTCACCCAAAACAAAACATAATGAATCAACTGATATTAAAATTAATTTAGAAACATCAAGGCTCATTCATGAGAAAGTTACTATATTAGATAACTATGGCAAGCCCAAGGCATCAAGGCTTGGGCTCCTCGGTCTAATTAAGTTCATTATGTTTTGCAGGAACATCCAAGGAGGACTGACAACAAGTGGTATGTTGATAGTGGCTGTTCCAGACACATGACAAGAAACTGTTCTCTCCTCCATGACTTCAAACATAAAAATGCTTCATATGTAGCATTTGGTGGGGATAAGAAGCAAGGTAAAATCACTGGTGAAGGAATAGTAACCAATGGAGTTCTCAAATTTGAGAAAGTCAATTTTTGTGAAAATTTACAATTTAATTTACTAAGTGTATCTCAAATTTATGATCAAAACTATACTACTTTCTTTGACAACTCTAATTGTTACATTCTCAAGCCAGGTTACAAAATCCCAGAAGACTGGATCCTTCTCAAAGCACCAAGAAAAGGCAACACTTATGTGTTGGACATGAACAACACAGCCATAACAAGTAAAGAAACATGCCTGATTTCCAAATCATCAGAAGATGAATCTCAACTATGGCATAGAAGGATGGCGCACTCCAACATGAAAAACATGAATAAACTGGTAAAAATGACTTAGTCATTGGTGTTCCTAAGAAAGAATTTTTCTATTCTAATCACTGTTTATCATGTTCTAAAGGAAAACAACACAAAGTGTCACATAAATCTAAAACAATTACACTAACACAACATCACTGAAGTTATTACACATGGATATTTTTGGTCCAACTAATGTATTAAGCATTGGAAAAAGGCAATACTGTTTGGTGATTGTTGATGATTTCACTAGATTTACTTGGGTATTTTTCTTAAAACACAAAAGTGAAACATCAGAAATATTAATGGAGTTTATCACCAAGATAGAAAATCAACTTGATCTAAAAGTCAAAATTTTACGAAATGATAATGGAACTGAATTTGTTAATTATGTCTTAGACTCATTTTGTAGGGACAAAGGCATAGCTAGGCAATTTAGTGTTCCAAGAACTCCACAACAGAATTGAGTGGCTGAAAGAAGAAACAAAACTCTAATTGAAGCAGCAAGAACAATGTTGGCTGATTCAAAGCTACTAATAACATTTTGGGCTGAAGCAGTGAATACAACATGCACTGTTCAAAACAGGACATTAATAGTCAAAGAACACAACAAAACACCCTATGAACTTTTGTTTAAAAGAAAACCTTTCATAGGATATCTTAGAGCTTTTGGGTGTCATGTATCTGTCTTAAACACTAAAGAACAATTAGAAAGTTTGTTGAAAAGGCATATGATGGTTTCTTTGTTGGGTATTCCTCAACATCTAAGTCATACAGAGTATATGTCCCACATGATAATATTGTGGAAGAAACTCCTAATGTGTCATTTGATGAATCCTTGTTTACACAGTCTGTGACAGGTGCTACGGATACATGTTATCCTTATGTTCCTCCAAACATAGGTGTACCATTGACTGCTGATCCACCAAGACAAGTTCACACAAATATTCAAAGACAAAATAATCTTGGTGCTTCAGCTCAAACAAGTAAAGACATGTCTGATGTCCTTGAAACTTCTACATCAGCAGAAGTACAATCTACTTCAGAAGTACCTCCCTCCACAGAGGTTCCTTCCACTTCCGTAGATGTTCCCACTCCTACAGATGATGCACTGAAACTCCCTAAAGTTCCTCACACTTCAGAAAACATCCCAACATCAATGCCACATGCAGATACACCAATTACAGACTCTGCAGCTGATCCTTTAACTGCTACGGAAGGTATATCTACATCTGCGAAAACACAAGTCCATGCAGAACATCATTCAGCCGCACAAGATCACCATACTGAGGAGTTAGATTACTTTGTTGACTCACCATCACAGCTGAATCCATCTCCACCAACTAACATCACAAACCTGGATTCATCTATCCAAGTTCAAAATGTTCCAACAGTTAGGATTCATAAGGATTATCCAATTGACAACATGATTGGTGAACTCAACAGCAGAACTACAAGAAGCCAAGGGGGAGCTGTCAACACTTGTCTGTTCTCCTGCTTTCTATCACAAGTAGTTCCTCCTAACATCACTGAAGCCCTAAAAGACAATAGCTGGATTGAAGCAATGCAAGAAGAACTTCAGCAATTCAGGAAGTAAAAAGTCTGGAACCTAGTTGATCTACCTGAAGAACAATATCCAATTGGCACTAGATGGTTGTTCAAAAACAAACTAGATGACAAAGGAATAATTGTCAGAAACAAAGCAAGGCTAATAGCACAAGGATATACACAAGAAGAAGGAATAGACTATGATGAAGTCTTTGCACCAGTTGCAAGGATTGAGGCTATAAGAGTATTTCTAGCCTATTCATCATATAAGAGATTCACAGTTTACCAAATGGATGTAAAGTGTGCATTCTTATATGGCAAAATTGATGAAGAGGTATATGTTTCTCAACCACCAGGCTTTGAAGACCCTCACTACCCTCACAAGTGTACAAACTTGACAAAGCATTGTATGGCCTTCATCAAGCACCAAGGAAATGGTATGAAACATTGTCTTCATTCCTACTAAAGCATGTCTACAAAAGAGGTACAATTGACCAGACACTCTTCCTCAAACATGAACATCAAGATCTCTTAGTTGTGCAAATATATGTTGATGACATCATATTTGGATCAACCAATAAGAGATTGTGTGAAGATTTTGAAGCTTTGATGCAACCTGAATTTCAAATGAGTTCCATAGGTGAATTAACCTTTTTCCTGGGTCTACAAGTACATCAAAAACAAGATGGCATCTTCATCAATCAAGAGAAATACGTGCTTCAAATACTGAAGAAGTTCAACCTTGCTGAGTCTTCATCATGCAAAACACCAGCATCAACAATTGAGAAAATTATTCCGGATCCAACAGGGAAGTATATTGACCAAAGATTATATAGATCTATGATAGGATCATTAATGTACTTAACTGCCAGTAGACCTGACATAATGTTTGCTGTGTGTGTGTGTGCTAGGTATAAAGCCGATCCAAAGGAGTCTCACTTGAATGCAGTGAAAAGAATTTTCAGATATCTCAAAGGGAAACCAGCACTTGGACTGTGGTATCCCAAAGAAGGAGACTTCAAACTGTACTCTTACTCAGACAGTGACTTTGGAGGCTGTAACAATGACAGAAAATCAACAACTGGAGGGTGTGAATTCATTGGACCAAGACTTGTTTCTTGGCAGTGTAAAAAGCAGACTAATGTTTCAGTGTCCACAGCTGAGTCTGAGTACATAGCTGCTTCAGCTGGGTGCTCTCAGGTTCTATGGTTGCAAAACCAATTACTTGACTATGGTTACAATTTTCTTCAAACTCCAATTTACATAGATAACTCAGCTGCTATGTTCATCACAGCCAATCCAGTACAACATAGTAAAACTAAACACATTGAAATCAGATACCATTTTCTGAAGGACTGTTCAGAAAAGGGTCTAATCAAGTTGATCAAAGTGGACACAACAAATCAACTTGCTGATGTGTTCACTAAAGCCTTTGATTCAGTTAGATTTAATTTCTTAATTGAGTCCTTAGGCATGCTCAACTTAGATTAGATCATAACAACAACAGAAATATTTGTCCATTACTTACAATCATATGAGAAAGGCACACATTTTTTAAAAAATAACTACATAAGGCAGTGATATTCTAAAGATATGATATTACACTATAACTTGACATTCACTCCTGATCTTCAATTAACAACTACCTACAGATCAGATGTGTTTGTTATGTGAATAGGTTCAGCTTGAGTGGAAATTAAACAACGTCATGCACAACATAAAGTCAAGGTGACTAAGAGTGGTCAAGTCATTGTGAGAAGCATTCAAGTAAGTCTAATCCAGATGTGATCATGTTAACACCCATGCACACTTACTATGTTGTAATACCTTATAACCTCTATCTTTGCGCATCATGACCCTCTGTTTTGCTTGAGCAAAGACCTGGGTCAAAGGTCACGCCTGTTTTACGTGAGTAAAGACCTGGTGACCTGATGCTGATCATCAAAAGTTCCAAAAGGAACTGCTCTAAAAGAATCCAATGTGCTCAACTGTATAATTATTCCAGAGCATGCAAATTATCTCAGCATTAATAAGATTTCAAAGAAATCTTAAGTTAGAGCTTATAATCTATGGAACATAGTTTAAGTATGATAAAGTGATAACTTGATTCACTTCTGGAGGACTAACTGACACGCAACTTCAATGATGAGTTCATCTTTGCTATCTATAATTCTTACCAAAACATGATAACCAGCATGATAAGTTGAATATACACTCTTGACTGAATTTCTGCGGATCCATATATTTGCAATCAGCACTAGATCAAGTATACTATAATCTCACACATAATATCAGGAAAATATCTAGATCATAGTATGATCCCTAGTATATCCTATGTTTGCCTGTAACAAGCTATAAACAACATTCTATTTTCTCTATGATTATTAGTCAGACAAAATAACTACTGTTCATGCTATGCTCTTATAAATTTTTGATAAATACATAAGTTTATGATTAATCACAAATTTAGGGGGAGTAGTCAAAGCATGAAACTGAGTTTAAAATTTTAACATAATGATATGAAGAAAATTGGAACTTGAGCACTAACTTGTCTTGGCTGCAGCATATCTGAAGTGTTTAACTACTTTTGTACAATTGCCATGAAGCAAAGTCATAAAGTCCAACAGCAAACAACAAAAGGACTATGTGTTAGTTCATACAGTTAAATTAAAATTTTCCTTCGGAAGATTTTTTCATTAAACTTTACCTTCGGAAGAAAAATACCTTCAGAAGAAATTTACCTTCGGAAGAGATTTTATTAAATTGACTTCGAAAGAAAGTTTTCAGGAAAATTAAGAAAATTAACTTTGGAAGAAAGTGTTTAACAAAACCAACTTCAGAAGAAAAGTTTATCAACATTTAACATCACTTTTGAAAGAAGTGTTCAAACAAAATGGAGGATAAATCAGGATATCTGTTCTCCGTAGATGCTCTGCGGAAGACATATTGAACCAGAGGAATCTTGACTTCCGTAGATATTCTACGGAAGATTCAAAATAAATATCTGCCTTGCCTAAATATTAATTACTTGTAGACATTGATAACCTCGGAGGGGTAAAAAGGGTAAATGGGTCCCACGTCATTAGGATGTGGTTAGACAGTTTGTAAAAGTATAAAAAGGGCACCTTGACCGTTGGCCCTTCTATTCACTTCAAAACACCTTTCGACCTAGAAATCCTTTGATCCAAAAACCCCTTTCACCTTTGTTGACATCGATCGTTCCACTCAAACAATACTCGCACCGCTCAAACTTCACAGCCACTATGGCTAATCGTTTTGTAAAGGATCACAACATGTGCGCATTCCTAAATCCAAACATGGAAGACGAGTGTAGAACCATCATCCGCTACCTGAGAAGAACACGACTCTTCTATGCACTAACTGCAGACCCGCTTATCTTTCAAACACACATGATCGACTTCTGGAACACGCAAGAGTGGAGGAAGAAGATAAAGCACAAGTCGTGTATACAACTATCAGAACTCAACAATTGCGAATAGACGAACGTGCAGTTCGAAGGGCACTGGAACTCGGAGATGATGAAGAAGGTCACACTGATGTATTCGACCATAAATACATTCAGAAAGTGTTTGGTCTGATGGGATACGACGGTGACTACCACAATGGTGAGATCAAGAAAGGAAGGTTGTGCAAACCGTATCGATTCCTATGCCATACTTATCTAAAGTGTATGTCCAACCAGAAGTCAGGGTTGGATTGATTTTCTAGGCATATATCTTCTGGAATCATTGGTATATTTGAAGGGAGAAAGTACAACTACTCCAAGTATATCTTCAACTGCCTGTGTGACCACATACGTGTGCAGAAAGAGAACAAGATGTTCATGTTTCCGAGATTCATTCAGTTCATCATCAATGATCAACTACGGAGCATTGAAAGAAAGGGTGATATCTTTTGTACAAAGTCACCTAGGAAGGTCACTCCTTAACAAGTTAACCGGGCAGTACCAAAGAGGAGACATAGAGCTCTTTGCTCATGTGCTAGATGAGACTGAGGACATACCACAAGAACTGCTATGGGTTGAAGAACCTGAATAGCAGAGTTCATTAGCTGTATCCTCCACACACTCCCAACAGCATGTACTAGCAGCTGAACCACCCAAATCACCTCACCAAGAACCCCATCTACTATCACCACATGTTCATTTGATATCTTCTTCAAGTGAACACACACAACCTATCTCCCCTGATCTATCAGAAACAACTATCAACACTGCTTCAACTGAAGTAGTTGGTGAGGAGACCACTCAGCTAACACCCACGCATCCAAGTCAAACTGAGCCAACTCCATCACCCACATCAACTGAACCAATCACTTTATCAACACCTTTAAAACAAACCACTTCACCCACACCCACTAAACCCATTGATAGCCCAACACCAACCAAGGAACTCAACCTGGAAGAGGATGTTTATGATACTGACAATGATGCTGATACAGAGGATATCTGTATAGAAGTTGAAAAGGAAGATGTGGCTGAGGAAGTTGAACAAGGAGAGGGTGCTTAGATTGACATAATAGCTTATGATAAGAAGGATTTGAGAGAAGAAGAGATAGATGTAAGCAAAGGCTACTTGGTAGCTGAGTACAATAAACTGATCCTTAAGAGCAACAAGAAATTAGAAAAATTAAGGAGGATGAAGAAGGAGCTGAGTGAGAAAGACAAACTAATAGCTGAGAAAGATACGTCAATCATTCAACTAGAAGGTAGACTGAAGAGACTGAGAGAAGATATTGTGATTGACAACGAGGTGATTGACGCCCTGAATGATTTGGTTGATGAACAAGCTGAACACCTGAGAGAAAAGGATTATGAGATTGAGAGGTTAAAGGGGAAGTTATCTGAATCTGAACAGATCAAAAGTGAGTCAACCATGATCACTTACAGCAGAAAAAAGAAATATCTGGGGAAAACAACTGAAGGTGCTGGTGAATCACTAAAAAGAATAAAACTAGATTCACCAGAGCATTTAGCCCCAGTTAAACAAAGTAAAGAAGACAGTGATGCGGAATGGGAAGAGCTTACAAAAGAAGAGCCGGCTGAAGTGGCTCGAGAAGTTAAAGATGTTGGATTACTGACAATCAAAGACATTCTAGAAGAAAGACCTCACTCTACAATGTTCATGGACCTAATTAATAATGGGTTTCCATATGAAGTGGTGGAGAAGATGAACATGTCTGAACTTATTCAAACACTGAAAGAGTTTGATGCCGCGAGAATGATGTTGCCTGTGTGCAACTATGAAACCTTCTCCAAGTTTAAGGCAATGGAGAAGATCAGGAAGGAATTAGGATATTGTGACACAGCCAAACTGACAAGATACAACATGATCTGCTGGTTACAAAGTAATAATTATGAGTAGCATGAACTCAAAGGAAGAACAGTTGGTGAGCTCAGGAGTATGATAGAATATGTAATGAGAATTAAGCTGGACACAAGTGTGAGATTCAGAACTAGAGCTCCCAATCCTACATACAAACAACAATCTAAACAAGCTTCTGCTGAGCCAACTGTAGTTGAAGTCAAAGACATTCACAGAGGAACTAAACAAATGATAAGAGTGCCAAGGGATGTGATTCCAAACAAGATTTGGCCTCTGGGCACTGCTGTCAGAGAGATCACTGAACAGCAGACTACTTTAATTCAACTTTTTGATCTGATGACAACTCCAAGTGCAGTAGAAGAAAACAAGATAATAGCATGGAAATTTGATTTAGAATGGGACTGTGTTATGCTGAAGAGAGCATCTGGAATGGTACAATACTTTCCATGGGTGGAGACCCTCCTTACACCTCCAGATGCTGATCTCATCACTTTGCAAAACATCCCTATCACAAATTACCCAATCAGTCCAAGAGGTAGAGACTTCTCTGGACTTATGGCTAAGCTTAGTCACAGGTTCAAGGGAGATGTGATGAAAGAAGCAAAAAGAGAGGATGCTGAACATAAAAGAAGAAAGCTAAGACAGAAGAGGCATCAATCTAGTTCTCAATATGTTGATGCTGAATTTATGCAAAGACTTGGTTATGAAGATCAATCTGAAGCATCCATCAAAGTCATTGAGGGAAATCAATATACATACCCTATCACTGAATGGGGTTATGTTGAAAAGAAAAAAGAGCTGGTGTTGCAGAGGAATGATCCCCAGAAGAAAGCCTCGAGTATTAGATTATTTGATCCTGTGGAGATCAAACTCCTACACCCAAGCTACACATCATACTTACATGACAAATTCTTCCCAAAGTTGAATGACCAAACTGTTCAAAATGACCTGTGCTTATATGTTCATCTGATTCAAGTCATAGACAAACTACATGCTAAGGCGCATAAAAGAAGGAAGAATGAGGCTGGATAGTTGATTGGAACAGAGATAAAGCCCATAACAGAACTAAGAATTTCAGAACAGGATGAATTGGAGGTGGTGTCTAACAATAGTGTTGTTGCAACACTCACCACTAAAGAGGATATCCTGGGCTTGAAATACAAGACTTTGAAGAGAATGGGTAGACGGCAGATCAAGTATAAGTATGAAGATCAAAAGAATGCCGTGAACTACTTCAATACCAAGATTTTGGCAAGAGTGCAAGAACTGAAAGAACTAAACCCATGATTACTAGAGTCTAAAACTAAGGGGGAGTATTGTTAGGTCTAGATGTCTTGTATAGGTTTAGATGATGGATCAAAATCTTGTAATCACTCTTTGTAATTATAATTTTGATGATATAATATAATGCATTGAGTACATGATGAGTTTATGAATTGCATGATATATTGAATCTCATAATATATGTGTTGATTTATGTGTGATTGCAGGAAACATTAAATTTAGTCAATTTGGAAAAATTGACGAAGTGTTAGAACAACTGCGGATGAACAAATCACTCTTCCGTAGATGTTCTTAGTAGTACAACTAAAGCGTACATCCATAGATCTCCTGCGGAAGAACAACAACAGCTAAACAAGTCCAAAGATCAAGTGAAGCTACTAAAGGAGAGATTGCCACTGAAGAACTAGTACAAGAACTCCTGCGGAAGCACAATCACAGAAGAACAAGCCCCGAAGACTAAAGTGTTGCTGCGGAAGACTAAGTTCCTGCGGAAGAATAAATTCCTACGAAAGACTGTTTAACACTTGAATGATTCCGCATCATCAAGTAGTCAACAGAAAGTCAACAAGTCAACGTTGCAGATCAACAACATTAACGATAGCAGAAGACATTTAATTCAAACGAAGATAGTACATCACATCAACAATATTATTTGTGTTAAATCCATTGTAAATCACGAACTCCTATGCCGATAAATGTGGCAAGGATTCGGATAGCTATAGGAAGGTAGCTTAATTATAGCAACAAGATAGCGAAAGATTAGCAATGTTTTAGGAACAGAATAATATCTCTATATAACAAGAGATCAAGAACATGTAATAGGAGATGATTAACAGACGATCAAGCAACATTAGATCATATAACAATCACAACAATAGAATCAATAGCAGCAGAGGCATTACAATCAATTGATTGTGATTATTAAGCAATCGTGGTTTGATTATTATTATATTTTGATTGTTCTTTATCTTGTTTGATCAATTTCAAGTTCATTAATCAATTAAATAGCAAGTATTGGTAATTCCGCGATCAATACTTGTTAAAATCAAATCTGATAATTCATATATCGATCTCTGGATTCTCATAGAATCCTTATAGCCGCACTTATCAGTCCAAATCAAATAATAATCAAGCGCATAACGAGAGGACGTCCTTACCTAATGCTTTATCAAGGCATGCACAGATAATACGACGACCAAAGTTCTCCAAATAAGAAGATCATAGATAACACATAAGGCATGCTACACAGCACATCAGATAATGCACATAAAACATTCACATGTATAACAGTACACACATAATCCTATGATGCATACTACATGTGGGTACTTAGGTTATAGTCTAGGACGAATAATTCACCTAATTCTCTATAACCAATGGCTCTGATACCAATCTGTCACACCCCCGCTTATAGCAAAAACAGGAGGATGTAATGGACGGGATCGTCATAACCGTTTGTTAATTAATAGAGATGCATTAAATGATGTAAGACGTGTCATGAAGTCACCCGACACAAATGAAGACTTGTGTCTTAGTTAGTCAATCCCATGACAAGCATAGTCAAACAGTCAAATGAAATTTAAATCCCACAACCCGGGAACAGGTAAACAAGACAAGTCTCTAAAATGCATTTCCTTAGAGACATCGCTAAGGCTAGAAACTCTAGCTATGCTCAATAATTATTACCTAAAAAGATATGCTCAAAAGTTCAATATATTGTTGATGAGTTTGCAGGTTTAAATAATAAACAAAAATTGATATGTGGAATAGTTTGGTAGGACATAAGTGTATACAGTTATAAGCAAGCAATATCACATGTAATCATGAGCCTGACAACTAAACCTATGACGTACACACAGATCTTGTCGGAACATATTCACCCTAGGGCCTGTTCGTGGCCACTATCATCCCAACCAATATACTAACAAACAAGGGTGGGGGTGTCAACCTAATAATACTATCAATACCTTTCCATCGGCTCCAACACTGGAGTTAAATAGTTATGAATAAAGAATCGCACAGAAAACTCATGCATGTACCAGATATAAGCTAGCAAAATAGTAACACATAGTCCCAAAAGAATAATTGATTTCACAGCAGAAAAATGTTGAGCATACTTTTCCCCCTTGATGTTTATAAAATAATTGTAATAAAATGGAGCCATGAAACTCACCTCGAAATAGCAAAGTCCCAAAGTCAACGGTAAGAATGTCAAATCGCTATAGAACACAAAACACCAAACAGATTACTAAAGGCCAAGTTGACCTAGTTGGGTGTAGTTCTCGAAGTCCAGTCCTTAATATTCATTTCAATTATTGTTTTTAGTAAAACTTCATTTTTATGTCCATTGCTAATATTAGTGTCCCAAGTCCCGCCTCATATTTTAGTCCAATAATTATGTATTAGATCGTTAACGTCCCTCGATGAACCTTTACCAAACCATTATTAATAAGTTATAAAAATTTATTATTTAAAACTTTATACACCTTACATTTACTTGTTTAACCCACTCATTGTTTTTATTTAATAATATACCCACAAATTCTTATCACTTAAACTTGTAAAATAAACTCAGCTTGAATAGCTGATCGCGCACTAGTCTTGCGTAGACTATTTGGAGGTCGAAACAGTAACAAAACATCACATAATAGATGTCAAATGAAATCTAAGACATCAAACAAACTTCCAGAAAAATAATCAACTCAAACGGATCACGAGTGAAAAAGATACAACGTGATGAACACAGCCTAACATTCTGCTCGGATTTGACAGATTTGACCCTTGAAATTGGTTACTGACTTTGAAGGACCAAACGATATCGAAAAGGTACTAGACGACTTGGGTTAGATAAAGGACTCATTGAACTTAATTTTAGACGAAAATTTTGATTAAATTGGAATTTTTATGACCACAATACGACCTGCACAAGATGACCCATTTTTCTGACATTACACTGTCCAAATTCTCAGCATTGTCTATTAGATTCAAAAACTTGGTTTTCGACCTTTATTGACTCGAATCCTGTAAGGACGTTTAATATAAGACCAAAATGACCAAAACAAAGAACTAGATCATGGATTAACACAATATTACTGTCCCAACTCAGATTCATCCACTTTTACTCTCCCGGATCCAATTTTTATACGATTATCAATTAGATCAACTACTCTATCGCCCCAATCGATCTAATAACAATAAATTAATGATTTTTAATAATTAATTAGGATCCAAAAACGTCCACTAAGTCCATATTTCAAGAGGTTACAATCTCAAATCAAAATATCAATGAACAATCAAGAATAAATGCACTAGGGTTTTACCTATTTGTAAATCCGACACTTGAACGCCCAGATCTTACAAGAGTTATCACCCCAAACAAAAGAAAGAAGAAGAACAAATGAAGAATCTTAGTATTGGATGATGAATGTCATCAAATACAATGATAAAATCAAGATAATATCGATTTTTCTTACCGGAGAATGAAGGGATGAACGATTCGAATCAAGATTTGATCTTGAATGAAACAGTACACCAAAAATTGATGGTTTGTTGAATGTGGATGATGATTTTTGATGGATCAAGGTGAAGAACAAGGAGAATTGGTTATGGTGGCTAGGGTTTACAAGGAGAGAGCTTTTTGGTAAATTAGAATTGCAAGAATGAAGAGAACAAGGGGGAAAGGCCCCCTTGTTGATTCTCGGCCGGTTAAGGGGAGGGGCAAGGTCCTTTGGGCCCTTGGCTCATCACGTCCATTCTCGTGTCGTTTCGTTACGCGCGTAGTTCAATTTTACGCTTTTAAATTCTACGCTATTAAACGATTCCAACGAACTACTATATGTCATAAAATTACTAATTTTGATGGTTTTGAATTAATTTTAAGCTTATTCCTTAGTCTATAGACAAAGTCCACTAAGTCTCAATTTTTAATGTACGAAAACATAAACTCTAAGGTTTCACGTTTTATTAGTTCATGATCAAATCTAATGCCCAAGACCATCAACCTACGTCAAATTTAGTGTTCATCTCCTAACATCAATGCCAGACCTATTAACACATGTTAGGCCCATTAGCACACATTAAACAAAGTCAAGGTGAAATACTTCAAGTCAATGGTCAACACACCTATTTTGGTGACGAATGTCACATTTACTAAGTTAGAAAATCGTGTAGTGTCGAATGAAGATATTAAATTAACAATTTTTAGTTAATGTTAAAAATTATACAGTAATTTTTTAAGATAAGATATGATTGAAATTACTTATTATTAATATCTTAAGTAATAAAACAATAAAAATATTTTTTAAACTTTAGTATTTAAATTTTTTAAAGATATAATATATA
This sequence comes from Flaveria sonorensis, assembly GCA_025506505.1. Taxonomy (NCBI): domain Eukaryota; kingdom Viridiplantae; phylum Streptophyta; class Magnoliopsida; order Asterales; family Asteraceae; genus Flaveria; species Flaveria sonorensis. The sequence continues at coordinate 60,276,317 of CM046437.1, forward strand.
TATATATATATATATATATATATATATATATATATATAGAGGGATCCTAAAAAAACTATAATTTTATGTGAAAACTAGAGAAAACCAATTAAAGCAGCCACATAATTTATAATTTTTTTTTCACCACCCTTTATATTTGTGTATGCGTACATATAAATAAGAGTACTGATCAAATAAAAAATCGTAACATGGTTTTACATATACGTCACATATAGGTTACGTCTACGTAACTGATTTTCATTTTACATAGCGTTACGTATTGTGACGTCCGGTAATTTTCTGTTACCAAACTCCGTTAGGTCTTGCATACACGTGTCGTGAGAACACACTAGTTGTTGTTGAACGTTGGTGACTTAACAATAATTAACAATGGTTAATGGATAATAATTTAACTAATAATGTTGATTATTAGTTTGTGGCTACGAGATTTATAAATTTTAAAGATTAACTGTGAATTTTACTTGTTAATGTGATTACGTGCTATATTTATGTTATGTGCTTTGTCATTAGTTGAGATATACATGGTTATTATTGATGATTAATAAAATGGTGTTTAGTAGTTAAAAACTATTTAAAAAATGTTAGAAAGATTGGTTTTTATAAAATATAAACAATAAGGGTTAAAATATAACTATTCTAAACATAATATTAACAAAAATAAAACCCTAATCCCTTATTCACCCCCATCGGCCGCGACTTCTTTCTTCTCCCCACAAGCCCACGCAATTCGATTAAGAACAAGCAAGAAAGCTTCTATTTTGATTGATTCTAAGGATTACAACACTTTAGCAACTTTAATTCTTGGCTATTACATGATTAAAGGTTAGATTTTTATAAGTTTTTCATGGTTTTTAACTTTGGCCGAAATCCTAGTTCGATTTTATTCTAAATGTCTAATATTTTGATTGTTTGATGATTGTATGATGTTAGTTAGATAGTATTGATGATAGTTTACGTGGATTGTACAAGAAATTCATGATTTTGATGCGTGGATCATACCTTACTAATAATAGTAACTTTTGTGCATTAACTTGATGATTTGATGAAGAATTGATGATGTTATGATGCTAATGATGTTGTATGAATGTTGGAATTATGATAATTATGCTAGAAATCCAAGAATTGATCATGTAGTTCATACCTTGCTAAAAGTAGAAACTTTTGGAATTGAGATTGGTGAATTATGATGATTTGATGATGTTGAACATGTTTAAATAATAGTTATGAACTTGAATAGGTATTGTGTTGATGAATTCATGATTGAATTGAGCGTTAGATTGATTTTGGGATGTTACTTTCTCAAAAGGGAAACTTTATTTATGTAGAACTTTGGATATGATGAATTGAGTATAATCACGATGTTAGGGCCATGTTAGAATGTTTATTGATGGTGTCTACTGTGGTGGAATGTGTTAATTGGGTTGTATGGATACTTGATTGGTCAATTAGGAAATTTGGACTTTTATGGATTATACACGATGATGGCTTATGATAGGAGATTATAGAATCATGTTTGAAAATGTAATAGGTCATTGTTGGGTATGTTGGTTGGCATGAATCTTGTTGAATAATGTGATGATGATCGTCATACACGCGTGCGAATCTGAGGCCCCTACTTAGTAGGATTGGCAGGGTTTAGGGTGTGAAGTCGTGAGTGGCTTCACATGGCATGTTGTGCATGATTAGATTTTATGTATAATGTATTAGTTGTGATGTAATTATAATTGTGTTGAGCATGTTGACTACTTGAGATTCGCATGAGTTGTATGATAATCTAAGTTGTATGATGATCTTGGTAGAACAAGTGGTTGATGAAATGACATATGTGAACAACTTGTATGATAACCATGTATGATGAATTGCTATGCTTGATTAAATGGGATTTCAATTAATATGTCACAAATGGGTCAAACGGATCAACTAGGTCAAATGAGTCTTGTTTTTCTAAAACCTTTGGTCAATGTGTTTATTGGGCACTTAGGGTTATTAATGATTCTGTGTACACATACTCATGTACTTGCGTAATCTAGGTAACCTCTGAAGGTTGTCTTTCCTTTCTCTCAGTTAGCCTTAATATCATTCGTGTGCACACCAGGTGAGTTCATGCCCCACTTTATTTACACTCTCTTTTGGGGGAGATAGCATACTCGTCTCTGAAACGCCTTATTGATTATAAGTTGTGTATAGTGTAATGTAGTGCGATATACTATAAAAGTCCTCACACTTTCGGATCGTTAATATTTGAAACTAGCGGGAAATCTTGGGTAGTACTACTGGGTTTAACAAGCCCCACCTGTGCGACTCGAGGTCAAACGGGTGCAATATTGTCCTAACAAATGGTGTCACGACCTAGTAAGTCGTGACGGGAGGCAATCAAACGAAACACTGTCAGCTTCGATCGCGAAATCATTACGATTATTACTTGTGAATTTAGACTAGCTATCTAATTCAATGCACTCTTGTGTTTTATAACTGTTACTGTTATGTTTTACGTAAACTCTTGAACTCACCAACCATTGTGTTGACTCTTGTAGTATGCTATTCTCAGGTCGTGATTAATGAAAAGCCTAGGAGCACTCACGGGTCAGCGTTTTGGGTCAGCATTGTTGGGAACAATTGTGGTTTTTGTAATTGAAATAATTATGTATTTGTTTTGAACAAGGGTTAGCGCTAGTTTGCGCGTTTTACATTGTGTTGCATTACTTTGGTTTGTCTTGTTTACTGAACACTTCTGTACTGTTTTAAAGTTTTAAACTCTGATTTTGCTTGAATGTTTCATATAGAGTCGTTCTGAGTAACTAATGACTGAGATCCTGGTTTGTCACACGCCTCGCGGTAAAACCCCGCACGTGGATTTTGAGGGTGTGACACTTATATGTAAAACTCTTCATTCTCATAGTTATGTTCAACATATATATAACAAAAACTTAAATAACTTTTTAATAATTAAAATAACAAAAAAATTATGAATTATGTTACTGGTTTCTGTGGTTTTCACATAAATATTGGTTTTCTCAAGAACCCTCCTATATATATATGTATATATATGTGTATATATATATATATATATATATATATATATATATATATATATATATACACACACACACACACACACACATATATATATATATATATATATATATATATATATATATATATATATATATATATATATATATATAGATATACATATACATATACATATACATATATATAGGAGAGAGATCAAATAAGAACTCTCTTTTTTATGAGCTTATTCAACCTCATATATAAATGTTATATATTTTTATTTTTATTGTTTTACTAGGTTAAAAACCCATGTACTACACGTGTTGAATGACGATATTATATTAACAATTGTTAGTTAATATTTAAAAATTTTACAATAATTTTTTGAGAAAAAATATGATTGAAATTACTTATTATTAATATCTTAAGTAATAAAACAATAACAATATTTTTTTTAAACTTTAGTATTTAAAAATCTTTTTAAAGAGATATTTTTTTAAACGTTCAATTTTTTAAACAATGTCAATTTATAAAAAAAAGTTCTTTATAATAAACAACATCGTATTTCATAAACTTTTTATTTTTAAAAAATTATGTATTTTTAATAAAAAGAACGTGTTTATATTTTACTAAAAATGTTTTATAGTTTGAAAATGATATAAATAATAACATTGATTACCATTTAATAATATTATTAAATGTTTGAATTCGTATGCAATGACATGTTTCAAACTTGATATGAGAATGTGACATTTGACAAAGTTAGTCTGAAAAGATGACATGTGACAAAAAAAGTTATAGTAAAAATACGTCAGTCTTTGTGTCTTATACGTTCATTGTGTCAAATATCAGTTCATTGTCATATATTTTATATTATTTGTCATATGTATTCATCATTATATTTTTCGTTTTAAATCGTTTTGTGTTATTTTTGTCATTGTTTCTACAAATTATATATATTTGTTATATATCATTGTGTTTTACAATTAGAAATACATAATGATATGTCTTAACCAATTTATTTATCAAACCTCATAGTGTTGAAGATAACACAATGTGTTATTTTTGTTATTATTTTTTATAGATTATAAAAAGTTGTTATTATCTATTATTGTTTTTTACAATTAGATGTACACAATTATCTTATTTCACCAATGCATGGTTTAAAACTCATAGTGTTCAAGATAACACAATAACGATCAAAAAACATAATGACACATTATGTATTTTGTCATTGTTTTTAATGTATAAGATTAATTAGTTGTTAATTTATTATTATGTTTTACATATTAAAGATATACAATAATGTTATTCCATCATTATATATATATATATATATATATATATATATATATATATATATATATATATATATTCATCATTTTAGAAAATCACAAAACTATTAAAAAAAACATAATAACTAATAAAAAGACATGGAGCTGCACTAAATACACAATGATGAGATATGTGCTTAAAAACGTAAAAAAATTATTGTCTTTTTATATAATAATACTGTACTCATTTTAAAGAAAAAAACGCTCTTTTTTTAGGTGTAATCTTTATAAAAAATAATGTCGTACACAAAAATTATGAACATCAGAAAAATGAGAAACTTGTAACAAGGTCACCACAATAGTTATTCTTAAAATAATACTTTAACAAACTTGTTCCTAACCGTTGATTAAAAAGTGTGATTGTTAAAATCATTTCTTACACCTCTTATCGATAAATGCATTTTTATTTAAACCTTTAGTAGATTTGTAGACCCAAAAACTAAATTCACCTTTATTCTTTCTATATTTATTAGGGACTTATTTTATTTGTTTGATTACTGACTTACTGTTATTGTTTGAAGCCCTTGTGTACGGCCCAAATATCTTTGAAACAATGACTCAATGATGGGCCCATATTCCTAGCAATTACCAGCCAATCCAAAACTTAAATTCATTAATTGTAATCTAAGTAGTTTTACTCACCGCACTTCGCGGCGAGTCAATTACGGTTAAGCTTTCTTCGTGCAATTAACGAAGTAGGAATTTGACGTTATCAGTTTGACTCGTCAAAAATCATAAATTCAAAAACCAATGTTGGTTTCGATAATACCAGAAAGAATATCACTTGCTCTAGCGTACGAAACCTCAACAATAACATCATAAGCAATACCTAAACTTTAAAGTCACTCATATGCAGTTGGGTTCGTCATGGTACCTCAACAATAACGTCACTCGCTCTAGCGTACGATACAAAAAAATTATCTAATTTTGAATACATGCATAAATAACATCTAATATAAAATTTTGGATTGTGTAAAATATTAAATATTAAAAAAATCATAATTGGTAAGGTGAAAAACTTAAACATAAAGAAATTATGTGTCCAATTTCAAAAGCCAAAAAGTTCCTTGTAGTAACACAAGTTGCTTTTTAATATATGTATAATTGAATAATTATTCGTTGTCACATATCTAATCTAATAAAATAAAATGGTTATAGCCGTATGATTATTTTCTAGTCTATTCATATTAATAGTTTAGTAATTTGTGTATTACACGTGTTGAATAAAAATATTAAATTAATAGTTATTATTTATATTTAGATATTATAAAATAATATTTGATATTTAATATTATTAAAATTACATATAATTAACTACTTTAGGTAATATAATTAATAGGAATCTTTTTTCAAACTTCCTTCTTTAAAAAATGTTTACTTTAAAATTTGTTTTTAATACTCCGAATTTTTTGAAAATACTTTTTTTAACAATTTTACTTTTAAAAGTTCTTTATATTAAAAAAAACTTTATATTTTAAAACCTTTTGGTATTAAAAAAATTATGCTTTTTAAATAAAAAGAGTTTTTTTTAATATATCAAAAAATCTGCTTTATAATTTGGAAAGTATATACAGAATCATTAGCATTTAATGTGTCATTGAATTGTTAACATTTATTCTAGTATCGACACATATACAAATTCTAGGTGGATAGTGTAGAAATATAATATGCGGCTTATAGAAATTTTGATTTATTAGTATAGATCTCCATCTAGGGTTCACCTAATATCGTCCACATGCACTCACCATAATAAATTTATAAATTTTGGTAAAAAAATTTCAAATTACTTTTCTTAATAAATGCTTCTTTACTACTATATTAATTAACTAATTAAGTTCTTTCTATATATAAATAAATCATTTCATTAAAAATACTTTGATACCTTCAATTTTTTTTTAAATAAAGTTTAATTTTAGATAATCATTGTTAAAACTAAAATACTTTAAAAGGTATAAAGAGGTTTATGGATTTATGAATAATATTTATTTTTTATATATTATTTTTATAACTTAAATATGCTTGTGATATATAAGAATATCCTTGATACGTTATCTATAACAAATATGAGATTTTACGTATCTATAATTTATATATATATATATATATATATATATATATATATATATATATATATATATATATATATATGTATGTGTGTGTGTGTGTGAGTTAATTACATAAATAGTTCATATGGTTTATTCAAAATAACAGGTTTTGGTACTAAAGGTTTTTTATAACAGGTTAAGATATTGTTTTTAGTTTTTGTAACTAGTTAAGGTATTAAAACTAACAGACGTTAGTTATTCTGCTAAATTTAAATGAAATGACTAAAATACCCTTTGAGGGATTACTTGTGTAATCTTACATCTTTATTTTATTCAGGGACCATTATTGTAATTAAATATAACTTTAAAAAACCCAACCCCCTTTTCCCACCAGCCACCATCACCATCGTCTACCCACCACCACCACCATCTATCCCCCTCAACTACCATCGCCACAATCTATCCACCAACGCTACCACCTATCACCATCGGGTTGTCCCATTGTTCACAATATACCACCACTGAAAACCCTAAAATCATCAAAAGGGTAAACCACCACCATCTGGCCACCATCATCGGCCACCATCACCACCTAAAATTGATGTGTGAATGATGGTGGGTATGAACTTAGATGTGGTTGGAGCTTTGATTTGGAGTATTGGACTTCAAATAGAAAGTTCACAGGAAAATGGGAAAGGGGAACTTAACAAGGATCGACGGTGGTGGTGTTAGTGGTTGCTGGTGGGTGATCGGTTGGAAGATAACATGGAAAGGGCCGACGGTGGTGGTGTTAGCGGCTGGTGGTGGGTGGCCGATTGGTAGTTAACTAGGGAAAGGAAATATGGATTTGGTGATGTGGGCGATGGTGATGATAATGAGGGTACTGAGACAGAGATGGATGACGGTGGCGTGAGGGCAGTGATGGCTGCTGGTGCTGACGACGGTGGTGGCGGACGGTGGTGGCGGGCGGTGGTGGCAAGCGCTCATGTCCGGTGGCGGTGGTTGTGAAAGTATATTATTTTGTGATGTATTTAATATATATATATATATATATATATATATATATATATATATGTATGTATATATATATATGTGTGTGTGTGTGTGTGTATAGAGAGAGAGTGATATATATATATATATATATATATATATATATATATATATATATATATATATATATATATATATATATATATATATATATATATATTATTTTAGTTAAATTACACAAATAGTCCTTCTAATTTACATAAATAACCCTAAAATATAAAAGACTAAAATACCTTAAACTTAACAGAAAATCTAACTTCCGTTAGTGTTAATAATCAATGGGATCGTATGGCTAAACGAGCTTAAACGAGTCTTTAGTTATACAACTTTTATGTAATGTATATGCTATATATATTTATACTTATGTTAATATAATTAATTAATATCTAATATATATCTTATTATATAAGAATAATTATAAATATTTTTCCAATAATTGAATATAATAAATAATAAAGTAGCCAGCCCGAGCTATAATTAGAAATAGAGCCTTAAATAGACCAGACTTAGCAAGCTGTCTTTAGTCAAACATCCTAATAAGAAAACCAATGTAGACGGACCTAATACCTCTTGTCTTTTATTCCACTCTTTTCTACTATTTTGTGTTCTCCATCTTCATTCATCATCAAACTAATCTAATTTCTAGAGTGCTGACGTGATGTCTACGAATTCTTCTTCTTGCCATCTTTCGTGCCAGATTGTCATCATCTTAGTTGCTTTCAAAGAAATTGTTGATTAGTAAAGTTTACATATTACCATATTCATTAATAAATATATTAATCAATCAATAAACAATATATATATTGCTGTATCTTAAAGATTTTTCAAAGTGACAGATATATCTGTTAATACTCCCATATTTGACTATTACTTTTTATGTTTATTAAAGTGGTTAGCTGCTTCTGTACAGTTATAAGAACTCTATTAATGTATTAAAAATGTAACAACTTACGTCATAATGTATAAGAAATAGTCTCATTGAAAATCTATTATGAGGAAGAGTTGGTTAACTTCATTATCAAATTTTCTTTTTATGAACAATGCTTTCTTTTAAAGGGTATAATCGATCAGTTAATCATACACTCATTCCTTTATAAATTTCATTGGATGAAATTATACAATTTTAAATCTATATATGTTCTTGTTGCTAAAAAACTTAAGACCTTTAAATTGTTCAATATACCATCATCAATAAATATATTTTTTTGCTTGTGTTAGCGAATTTTGAGTACACCTAATACATAAAACCAAATAATCTTTTATAATAAAAATCAAAATAGTTTATTTTTTTATACCTTTTAATTGTTTCACACCATCATCAAAAAAAATAGTATCACTGGTTTTGTTTTCTTTTTTACTGCCATAATATTTCCATACTGGTATCATATGTTAAGTCTTTTAAACACTTCATGCAATGAACATGCATGAGTTTTCAGTCTGCATGTAATCACAAAGTGTTCATCACATGCTTTAGGTGTACGCAATGGATTCTATATATAAGAGGTAATTAACACAGTAAATTTAAGAAGCTAATTTACCACCTAGCTATTTGACAAGTCAATTTTTTAACCATTCTGGAGGTGCAGATAGATACTGACATGTTCCCTGAGGTTGATAGCACCTGAAATTAAGTATGCATGGGTCATCTATTTTTGCCATTTTTTTGGCATCTATCTTTAGTGATGGTTGCATATATACAATCAACGAGGTACAAAAGATACCGATATGACGGAAAACTGGTTGGTCTCGAAAATACTAAACTTGCAGATGCTGCTAGGTTCACTAAGGGTGTGTGTTATGACTAGTTTTCACTATCACTTGGGAGCGGATCAGTAATTTTTTTCTACGGGGTCGTTTTTTTTTGTTTTCAAGTGTATCTTGATTAGATGTCTGAATTTTCGGGTTTGGATCAGGTTGAGTCGGGTCTAATCATACAATAAAATTCAAGTATTATAAAATAAGTAACAAAATATGATTTCGTTAGAGAATGATAAAAGAAACTACAATTTTTAACTTCTTGTCTACAAGTTTTTATATTTTGAAACAACCGGTTAACTAAGATAATAGAAAACATAAAAAGAAAAAAAAATGAAAAGCCATATGCAGCACTTAAAGCTTAAGGAATTGAAAACACTCATATGTAATTAAACAAATGGCGACCGATATTTTTGATAGCAATAGTCGATTTATTGAACGTAATATGTTTAGGTTTTATAAATTTATGGTAACTTTTAGGTATAATTATAAAGGTAATTAGTGAATATGGTAATAGGCTGATATGAAATGAAGTGATGCTTCTAATCTATATGTATACTACTATATAATACATTTTATAATGATAAGATGGTAATTTTATTTAAAGTATAAGACGTCTATACAACATTTTAAATATAGAGTACAAGTGTTTTATGTAATATTTTCACTTTTGGATAAAAAAGAAACAGTAAGAGTTGCACTCCAAATAATAAAAAAAAAGAAAATGAAATGAAACGGTAATGATATATTTTTATAATTGCCACAAGAGTTTATCTCCATGGTTAGTATGCTTATGAGTTGTATATTAGTTTCAATGAATTATTCAAACTGAACATGTAAAGAATAAAATTCAAATTTAAATTTTGTTGAATTTTAAAACTAAATATCTTCTAAGAACCGGTAGTTATAATTGTAATCATGCATACTAATAATTGAATTGAGTGAGATAAAATGAGCACCTATGAAACCTAACTTATGACCCTACACCTAACATGTAATCTTTGGTTGTTATCGCAAATAGAATTTGTTTGCTCTTTGATAATTTCTTTTCTTTTGCCCCCACACTCTTTCAACATGAAATCGACATAACAAAGGATGTTGCATCAAGAAAATAGGTACAACAAAACAAGCAAATGTCTATGCATGGAACTTTGGTATTTCCTTTTAGGGCGTGGTGTTGTTATCTTTAATGTTTATCATATGTATTCTTTTTTAGATTCTTTCTAGCCGTGTTTTTATACATTTCATTTTCTTTCTTTCTAGAAAAAATATGGACAGAAGAGCAAGGGAGTTTCTTGCATACGTATTGTTATTTTGTTAAATAGGTTTTTATATATTCTTCGAGTTAACTTATGTTAAATAAAGATTTTATTTTTTTCATTTAATATATTATAATATTTATCTTTGTACTTTAGTTATTGTATAAGGTGATATATGAGTTAAAATATTGTACTAAGATATTTTTGGTAAAAAGGTAATTTGATTATTTTACATCCAACTAAATGATAAATCTAACACCGGTTATTAAAAAGAATAGAGAATGTGCAAAATTTCCAATAAAATGACGTCCAATCTATTTATTGCAGTGTAAAGATACAACGTGCAAGTTTATATATTTACAAAAGACAATCTATGAAATTTACTAGACAGTGATATACATGTGTATATATATACATAGGGTAGTGTTATCATGAAAACCATTCTTTTTGTGAAAACCCTAGTAACCAATATAAGCCACAAATTTTTATCACATGCAAGTCACATGCCATTTCTCCTTTTTTGTTAAAATACTTATAACTTTTTTTCACAACATCATTTTTTTTAAAAAATTCACCATTAATTTCAGTATATTTTTATCTTTCCAATGCCTACCATATCGATATATTTTTTATAAAAAATCTTTCACCCGTTATTTATATGTGTAAATCTGGTTATACACATGTGTAATACCGGATTTACACACACACATGTGTAAATCCGGTATTACACATGTGTAAAATGAATTTTGTAAAAAACGAGAATTTTTTTTTATTTTTTTATGAAAGAGGAAAACGAGAGAAACACTTGTGTATTTTTATTTTTTTTATTTTGATGTTATTTTTCGTTTTATAATTTTTTATTATGTTTTCGTTAATTACTATTTTGCTATTGAAAACTAGTGGCTCGCATTGGTTTCTATAGTTCTCACAAAAAGTGAGTTCTCAATTGATCATTTCCCTATATATACATACATACATACATACATATATATATATATGTATATATATATATGTATATATATATGTATATATATATATATGTATATATATATGTATATATATATATATATGTATATATATATATTGTGTGTGTAATTACTAAAGTGATTAGAATAAATAATATTTTATATTTTGAAATGTGGACATTCATAAAATTTATTATTTTATAACTTTCAACTAATATTCAAAAAATTTATAGAAGTTTGACCGTTTAAGTGTGACGAGAATTTATAAAGTATTCTTTATATAATATATTAACTATTTAACTAAATTAAGTTCTATATATAAACAAATAAAAAGCAAATGATATTCAAAATTAAAAAAAAAAACCATTAGACGAGGTTAAAGGTTTTATAAAAGATCATGTGCGGGTGGAACTAAAGGACTAACGAAAACACGAAGTGAAAAATTTAGAAATAGGAAACATGTGGAGTTGGTGATAGGATAGGCATTCGGATTGAAATTAATTATATGATTTTTAATGGTTGGAGACACATATAATTATTTAAAACCGACTTCATATCTACTCGCATCGAAATCGAATACAAACGGATAATGTTTTGGACTTTAGAATCTTGTAATGGTAAAAAAAAATGTATAGACTGCAGGATCGGTTAAAGGGATGATCAATACAATCAGTCTCACAATGAGAAGAGCTTAGAACACTTAACAGATCAAATGGGGAATCGGGTTTGTGTAAATGATACTAAAAACATAAGTAAACAATAAGACAGAACTAAGAACAAGAACATAGTAATATAGTTTTTAAGGATGTTGTATATTGCTCTCAAGTTCTATTACAAGTGTTACAAAGTATACGAAAAAACACAAGGACCTGAGATACTTTATACTACACCCTACAGCCGGTTATACTTAGAAAACCAGCTGGAATTTATCACTAGACAAATACTACATTGCTAGAAGTAAAGTATCTAAGAAAAAATATTATCCTAGATTAGGTAGTCATGACAGATTCATGACTTACCTTATGTCACCAACTAAGTATGGTAACTATACTAACTGATAAAGGTGAACAGTGGATTAAAGTATGGTCAACTGCATGGGCGTGGGAAAGCGCCATGCAGTGTATCAGAGTTGGCAGCGGATGTCAAACAACCCATACTTATGTCCATTGGTTCATAGTTGATTCTTCCGAAGGAAAATGGCTTCGGAAGAAAAAATTCTTCTGAGGCCTATTTATGCTTCGGAAGAATCAAATTCTTCCGAGTCTTCTGCAAGTCTTCATGACTTCATTCTTTGGAAGACTTTGTCTTGGATCTTCTAAGTGTGAATGCTTTGGAAGGAGAACTACTTGGTCTCGGAAGACTTGATTCTACCTTCGGAAGTTCTTCATATACTTCGGAAGGAAAACTACTTAGTCTCGGAAGACTTAGTTCTCCTTCGGAAGTTCTTCATACTTAAGCTTCGAAAGATCTTTAATTTATCTTCGGAAGAGCAGCTTTGTCTTCGGACGTCTTCTTCAATTGTACTTCAAAATGCTCTAAGTGTTGTTTTGGTTACATCAGCCGCATATGATCCAACAAACTCCCCTTGGGCTGATGCTACCAAAACTTCACTTCTCAGTTGGGTTCCGTTCTCTCACAGGTTTAGAAGGAGAGTGAAGAGGACCCTGCTGTGGATCAAAATATTAGGTTAGCTAAGATTCAGCCCTAGGTCCAGGTTGTGTTGTCTCAGGGGGTTCAACCTTGACAACCTCAGGTTGAGCTGGACTTGGTGGAGAATGCAAGTCAACAACCTCGCCCTTTTTAATCTTCTGCTTGAACTCTCTAATGTGCTCATCTATAGTGGATAGAGACATTGGAGCAAGCCTCCTTTCGGAGAATCCATACAGCTTCAAGAAGCTCATTATCCTTTGTCTGTCAGCGGACTTCTTTGGATCTTTTTGGATGATGGCTCTTGACTTTGCAGCTTCTAAGGGGAGTGAGAGTAGTTCATCCACATTGTAGTTTCTGGTCCCCAAGTAGTTTATCCTGGCTACCCTCAACTCATCATCCTGAGTATTTGGCCTGGGGGCAGCCCTGATGGCAGCTTCCATGAAGCCTGGAGACTCTCTTGAACTTTCTCCCCTTAGCTTCCTCTTTCTCTCTCTTTCCTCCTCCTTAATCTCATCAGAAGTTAGTTTTCTTTTCCCTTTGTCACTTACAGGCCTTGGTGACTCAGGATGGAAAGAGCTTTGGCCTTCATTGCTTGATTCAGCAGTCAAGCTCTGGCCAGAGAAAGGTTATGAAGCACCTTCACCAGCTGGTGTCTCACTGAGGGTAATGGGTGCTGAAGAAGTTCCTATCTCAAGGTTCACAGGTTCAACTTCTGGGCCTTCAGTCAAGGCTTCCCCCTCGAAGCTAATCTTAGGGTCCACCTCAAAATCCAGTTGACCAAAAGTCTTACCTGCTAGTCTCTGTCTGTATAGTCTTGACATTAGCTTGTATTCTTCAAACACCCTTTCTTGAATCCTATCTGCTAATCTTGCAGCTTGTCTGTTTTGACTTGGGTTGACAAGTGGAAGAGCAATCAGATGGATGCTCTCATAGAAGCTTAGGTTAATAAAGTTGAAAATTTCCTGTTGACCCTGAGATCTAGAGATGACTAGAGCTCTTCTATCAATGTCATACCTCTATCCCATGATTGGATTCTCAGAGTGATGAGATGGGGTAGGTATAGCTCTGGGAATACCTTCCTCAAACAAACTTTGTATTAGTGAGTCCACGTCCATGTAGACTTGAGAAAATAAGTCCATATTCATCTATACTTGAGGAGGTTGCTGAGTATGGATCATTGCAAGTGAGGGTGGTGAATCCTTAAAGTCCATACTCTGTGAAGAACGCCCAGGTTCTGTGATTGTTTGGACTTTCTCCCCCTTTTTGGTAGCATCACCTTCTTGCATAGGTGAGCTTGGGGTTGGGTCTGTCACATCCACAGGTTCTTGTGGACCTAATTGAGTTCTCCTAAGTGGTCTCTCAGCTAACTTGCCCTTGAGATCGGTGATCTCAAGTTGCTGGTCATTGACCCTCTTTTGTAAGACAGTCACCTAAGATTCCAGGTGACATATCTTTGAGACTAAACAGGTGCATGTTTTTGTCAGCTTTAGCACCTTTAGTTTCAGACTCCCCTCATCTTCATCAGAAGAATCATGGGGGGATGAGAGAATAGGACCAAGGTCTTCTTCCTCATCACCAACACTTTGTTCTTGGCTGCCGAATTTCCCCTGCATCATGACAACTTCAAGAGAAGTGTCAAGAGGCTGGGTTGCCATGGTTGAGGTCTGAATGATGTAATCACTTGCTGAAGTGAGAGCCTCTTCCATATGGACCTCCTGAACAAGTTCACGGAGATCCACCTCAGTAGTAGGTGGATGATGTGGGCTAGACATGGGAGAAATAGGAGTACTCATCTCTCCTTGAGCAGGGGTGGAGAAGAGAGACTCATGATACTCACTGAAGCCCATGTCACCTTGAGCAATGAGCTCTAACATTTTTATAGGTGGTTGGGAAGTAGAAGGTGTGGGTTCAACACTAGCTGGTGCTGCTAGGTTGTCACCTTGAGCAATGAGCTCTAACATTTTTTGGAACAAGGGCTGTTTCTACCCCTGAGAAGCCAGTAGTTGGCTTCCTCATAGTCTTGAAGATGCCGGGCTTTATCTGTCCTATTTGGAAAACCCAAGCCTTGGTCTTGGGCTTATCAAAGTGATTTGAAGATAATGTAACAGTAATTGATCCTATGTTCAAGCTTTGAGGATCATTAGCTATTATTGATGAAGAACTTTTAGTCACTTGGTGTTTCTTTATCTTCCACACCATTTTTGAAAGATTGGACTTGACATTCAACACCTCGGAAGTTTTAACAAACTTCGAAAGTTTTGGAGACCGGACCTTCGGAAGATCTTGCTTTCACTGCAGCAGGCTTCAGTACTTCGGAAGCATTCCTTTCTTCCGAGACCAAGTTTCTTCCGAAGGCAAGTTTTCACTTGTCTTCTTTTTCACCTTGGAGCTTCTGAAGGGAAAAGATTTTCCTTCCGAACTAGTTTTTCTTCTTCTCAGAAGTTCTCTTTGATCATGTGAATAGTACTTTTAGGATTGTAGATGCAATCCTAAGTAAGATAAAAAGTACTACCACACATGATGCAATCCATTTGCTTACTTCTGAGAGTCTTCTTTTGAGAGAAAGACTGAACTTGATCACTTTCCTCCTCCATCTTCATCTTCACAGATGATGTAGCAAGCTTCTTAGGGTGAGGCTTGCTCTTGGAACTGGATGGTTCAGGCTGTGTAGCAGTGATACACAGTTGATCAGCCTTCTTCTCTTTGCTGGAATGATTTGGACATGAACTAGAACTGCTGGAACTAGATTTCATAGTTGAGTCTTTAGCCTTCACCACTTCAAATCCTGCAGAGATAAACACTTGTTTCTACTTAGAGTTGAAAGCAGCCTTGATTTCTTGAGCCTTCTTTGATTTTCTCTTTGCTTTGCTGATCAAGTTCTTCCTCTTAGGCTTGGTCATCCCAGATTCTTTTCTCTCCTCAGGAGAATAGTGACCCTTTTTTAAGATGATCTTCTTCACTCTTCTCAGAATCATCCTTCACTATCTCCTCTTTATCCTCTTCATCAATGGGGTCTATATGGGAAAACTCATCTTCATAAGTTCCACATCTTGGAGGTCTTACAGACAATAGAGTGTGTAGAGGAGCTATCTCAGTAGATCCCAGTCCTTGCTTATTCTGATAACATACTTTTGCATGCGAGGATGAGGATATCTTGTTCTTGAAGGTCTCTTCTTCAAGAACACGTTTTTCTGCCCTGGCTTTGCTGATCGCAAGCTCAGCCTGGCGTTCAGTTAACTTAGTGATGAGGTCTTTTATCTGAGTCTTGTAGTTGGTATGTTCATGCTTAAGAGTTGAAATGGTAATCATTTTCAGCTCTTTTGAAATCAGCTTTTAAAATATTTAAGGACTCAAGATCAGATCTTATCTCCAAGTTATAGGACCTATATCAGTTAACTTTAGCAATACATTCAGGTGGACAAAGACGTTCCAATACCTTGGCTTCTTCATGATCTGCCATCAGTGCTTGGTTTGGAGATGCATCCTCAACCAGAAAGCTCCGGTCAAAGCCTCCTTCAACAGCAACTGCAGCTTGCTGCTTGGGCTTTTCATTCTGGGGAGCTTCATTAGTGTAGTTTAGTCTGGTTTATGCTTGGCCACCATTTTTCTTTGGTGCCTTGCACTCTCTAGCAAAGTGTTTCATTTGGTTATAGTTGTAACACTTCACTTTGCTTTTGTCCAGCCCAAACTTTCCACGGGTTGCATTGCTAGGAAACTTCCTCCCTATTCTCTTGCAAAACTTCATGGCACTGTGAGTAAGAAGAGCCATTTGCTGGACTATTTCCATGTACTCCAGATCATCTGGATGGATACAGTCCAGGTCTTCAAGGGTAAAGAGAAAGTTGTCTGTGCTTTCATCAGTAGACACAAAGGCTTATGAATAGCTTGTCTCTTAGAATGGGCTTCCCTGGATGTAGCTCTCTCTTGGTGTCTCCGGAAAGGTGATGAAAGGACCCTTTTATGAGTTGTCAGGGTAGCAGATGAGATGATGTTGTGGTTCTCTGCAATCCCTTTCAACCACATGAAGGGCTGAACTCTGCTGATTGTTGGAGTTACCATAATCTCAACAGTTACTCCAACATCCATTTGAGTATCCACAATCTCAATATACCACCACCAGCAGCGGCTTGAAGAGGTGGATGGTACATGAGGTGCATAGACAACAGATCCCCACATCCTGGAGTCTTGAGACTTGATGAAGCCTTCTATTCTTTGGCACCAAGTATCAAAGTCATCAGGAGTGATCAGTGGAGACTTTGTCATAAACTCGGTTTCCATATCAGCCATTGTGATAGCTGCCATTTGAGTTGTTAAGTGTTTTGCGAAACTGAAGGGATTTAAGATTGTGAGATCTTACAATCAAGAGCCTAAAAAGCTCTGATACCAATTGCAGGACCGGTTAAAAGGACGGTCAATACAATCAGTCTCATAATGAGAAGAGTTTTAGAACACTTAATAAATCAAATGGGGAACCGGGTTTGTGTAAATGATACTAAGAATACAAGTAAACAGTGAGACAGAACTAAGAACAAGAATAGAGTAATATGGTTTTCAAGGATGCTGCATATTGCTCTCAAGTTCTATTACAAGTGTTACAAAGCATATGAAAAAATACAAGGACCTGAGATATTTTATACTACATCTTACAGCCGGTTATACTTAGAAAACTAGCTGGAATTTACCACTAGACAAATACTATATTGCTAGAAGTAAAGTATCTAAGATAAAATATTATCCTAGATTAGGTAGTCATAACAGGTCCATGACTTACTTTTTGTCACCAACTAAGTATGGTAACTGTACTACCTGATAAAGGTGAACAATGGATTAAAGTATGGTCAACTGCATGGGCATGGAAAAGCGCCATGCAGTGTATCAGAGTTGGCAGCGGATGTTAGACAACCCATACTTATGTCAACTGGTTCATAGTTGATTCTTTCGAAGGAAAATGGCTTCGGAAGAATAAATTCTTCTGAGGCCTATTTATGCTTCGGAAGAATCAAATTCTTCCGAGTCTTCTGCAAGTCTTCATGACTTCATTCTTTGGAAGACTTTGTCTTGGATCTTCTAAGTGTGAATGCTTTGGAAGGAGAACTACTTGGTCTCGGAAGACTTGGTTCTACCTTCGGAAGTTCTTCATATACTTCGGAAGGAAAACTACTTAGTCTCGGAAGACTTAGTTCTCCTTCAGAAGTTCTTCATACTTAAGCTTCGAAATATCTTCAATTTGTCTTCGGAAGAGCAGCTTTGTCTTCGGACGTCTTCTTCAATTGTACTTCAAAATGTTCTAAGTTTTGTTTTGGTTACATCAGCCGCATATGATCCAACAAACTCCCCTTGGGCTGATGCTACCAAAACTTCACTTCTCCGTTGGGTTCCGTTCTCTCACAGGTTTAGAAGGAGAGTGAAGAGGACCCTGCTGTGGATCAAAATATTAGGTTAGCTAAGATTCAGCCCTAGGTTCAGGTTGTGTTGTCTCAGGGGGTTCAACCTTGACAACCTCAGGTTGAGCTGGACTTGGTGGAGAATGCAAGTCAACAAGCTCGCCCTTTTTAATCTTCTGCTTGAACTCTCTAATGTGCTCATCTATAGTGGATAGAGACATTGGAGCAAGCCTCCTTTCGGAGAATCCATACAGCTTCAAGAAGCTCATTATCCTTTGTCTGTCAGCGGACTTCTTTTGGATCTTTTTGGATGATGGCTCTTGACTTTGCAGCTTCTAAGGGGAGTGAGAGTAGTTCATCCACATTGTAGTTTCTGGTCCCCAAGTAGTTTATCCTGGCTACCCTCAACTCATCATCCTGAGTATTTGGCCTGGGGGCAGCCCTGATGGCAGCTTCCATGAAGCCTGGAGACTCTCTTGAACTTTCTCCCCTTAGCTTCCTCTTTCTCTCTCTTTCCTCCTCCTTAATCTCATCAGAAGTTAGTTTTCTTTTCCCTTTGTCACTCACAGGCCTTGGTGACTCAGGATGGAAAGAGCTTTGGCCTTCATTGCTTGATTCAGCAGTCAAGCTCTAGCCAGAGAAAGGTTATGAAGCACCTTCACCAGCTGGTGTCTCACTGAGGGTAATGGGTGCTGAAGAAGTTCCTGTCTCAAGGTTCACAGGTTCAACTTCTGGGCCTTCAGTTAAGGCTTCCCCCTCGAAGCTAATCTTAGGGTCCACCTCAAAATTCAGTTGACCAAAAGTCTTACCTGCTAGTCTCTGTCTGTATAGTCTTGACATTAGCTTGTATTCTTCAAACACCCTTTCTTGAATCCTATCTGCTAATCTTGCAGCTTGTCTGTTTTGACTTGGGTTGACAAGTGGAAGAGCAATCAGATGGATGCTCTCATAGAAGCTTAGGTTAATAAAGTTGAAAATTTCCTGTTGACCCTGAGATCTAGAGATAACTAGAGCTCTTCTATCAATGTCATACCTCTATCCCATGATTGGATTCTCAGAGTGATGAGATGGGGTAGGCATAGCTCTGGGAATACCTTCCTCAAACAAACTTTGTATTAGTGAGTCCACGTGCATGTAGACTTGAGAAAATAAGTCCATATTCATCTATACTTGAGGAGGTTGCTGAGTATGGATCATTGCAAGTGAGGGTGGTGAATCCTTAAAGTCCATACTCTGTGAAGAACGCCCAGGTTCTGTGATTGTTTGGACTTTCTCCCCCTTTTTGGTAGCATCACCTTCTTGCATAGGTGAGCTTGGGGTTGGGTCTGTCACATCCACAGGTTCTTGTGGACCTAATTGAGTTCTCCTAAGTGGTCTCTCAGCTAACTTGCCCTTGAGATCGGTGATCTCAAGTTGCTGGTCATTGACCCTCTTTTGTAAGACAGACACCTAAGATTCCAGGTGACATATCTTTGAGACTAAACAGGTGCATGTTTTTGTCAGCTTTAGCACCTTTAGTTTCAGACTCCCCTCATCTTCATCAGAAGAATCATGGGGGATGAGAGAATAGGACCAAGGTCTTCTTCCTCATCACCAACACTTTGTTCTTGGCTGCCGAATTTCCCCTGCATCATGACAACTTCAAGAGAAGTGTCAAGAGGCTGGGTTGCCATGGTTGAGGTCTGAATGATGTAATCACTTGCTGAAGTGAGAGCCTCTTCCATATGGACCTCCTGAACAAGTTCACGGAGATCCACCTCAGTAGTAGGTGGATGATGTGGGCTAGACATGGGAGAAATAGGAGTACTCATCTCTCCTTGAGCAGGGGTGGAGAAGAGAGACTCATGATACTCACTGAAGCCCATGTCACCTTGAGCAATGAGCTCTAACATTTTTATAGGTGGTTGGGAAGTAGAAGGTGTGGGTTCAACACTAGCTGGTGCTGCTAGGTTGTCACCTTGAGCAATGAGCTCTAACATTTTTTGGAACAAGGGCTGTTTCTACCCCTGAGAAGCCAGTAGTTGGCTTCCTCATAGTCTTGAAGATGCCGGGCTTTATCTGTCCTATTTGGAAAACCCAAGCCTTGGTCTTGGGCTTATCAAAGTGATTTGAAGATAATGTAACAGTAATTGATCCTATGTTCAAGCTTTGAGGATCATTAGCTATTATTGATGAAGAACTTTTAGTCACTTGGTGTTTCTTTATCTTCCACACCATTTTTGAAAGATTGGACTTGACATTCAACACCTCGGAAGTTTTAACAAACTTCGAAAGTTTTGGAGACCGGACCTTCGGAAGATCTTGCTTTCACTGCAGCAGGCTTCAGTACTTCGGAAGCATTCCTTTCTTCCGAGACCAAGTTTCTTCCGAAGGCAAGTTTTCACTTGTCTTCTTTTTCACCTTGGAGCTTCTGAAGGGAAAAGATTTTCCTTCCGAACTAGTTTTTCTTCTTCTCAGAAGTTCTCTTTGATCATGTGAATAGTACTTTTAGGATTGTAGATGCAATCCTAAGTAAGATAAAAAGTACTACCACACATGATGCAATCCATTTGCTTACTTCTGAGAGTCTTCTTTTGAGAGAAAGACTGAACTTGATCACTTTCCTCCTCCATCTTCATCTTCACAGATGATGCAACAAGCTTCTTAGGGTGAGGCTTGCTTTTGGAACTGGATGGTTCAGGCTGTGTAGCAGTGATACACAGTTGATCAGCCTTCTTCTCTTTGCTGGAATGATTTGGACATGAACTAGAACTGCTGGAACTAGATTTCAAAGTTGAGTCTTCAGCCTTCACCACTTCAAATCCTGCAGAGATAAACACTTGTTTCTACTTAGAGTTGAAAGCGGCCTTGATCTCTTTAGCCTTCTTTGATTTTCTCTTTGCTTTGCTGATCAAGTTCTTCTTCTTAGGCTTGGTCATCCCAGATTCTTTTCTCTCCTCAGGAGAATAGTGACCCTTTTTTAAGATGATATTCTACACTCTTCTCAGAATCATCCTTCACTATCTCCTCTTTATCCTCTTCATCAATGGGGTCTATAAGGGAAAACTCATCTTCATAAGTTCCATACCTTGGAGGTCTTACAGACAATAGAGTGTGTAGAGGAGCTATCTCAGTAGATCCCAGTCCTTGCTTATTCTGATAACATACTTTTGCATGCAAGGATGAGGATATCTTGTTCTTGAAGGTCTCTTCTTCAAGAACACGTTTTTCTGCCCTGGCTTTGCTGATCACAAGCTCAGCCTGGCGTTTATCTGAGTCTTGTAGTTGGTATGTTCATGCTTAAGAGTTGAAATGGTAATCATTTTCAGCTCTTTTGAAATCAGCTTTTAAAATATTTAAGGACTCAAGATCAGATCTTATCTCCAAGTTATAGGACCTATATCAGTTAACTTTAGCAATACATTCAGGTGGACAAAGATGTTCCAATACCTTGGCTTCTTCATGATCTGCCATCAGTGCTTGGTTTGGAGATGCATCCTCAACCAGAAAGCTCTGGTCAAAGCCTCCTTCAACAGCAACTGCAGTTTGCTGCTTGGGCTTTTCATTCTGGGGAGCTTCATTAGTGTAGTTTAGTCTGGTTTATGCTTGGCCACCATTTTTCTTTGGTGCCTTGCACTCTCTAGCAAAGTGTTTCATTTGGTTACAGTTGTAACACTTCACTTTGCTTTTGTCCAGCCCAAACTTTCCATGGGTTGCATTGCTAGGAAACTTCCTCCCTATTCTCTTGCAAAACTTCATGGCACTGTGAGTAAGAAGAGCCATTTGCTGGACTATTTCCATGTACTCCAGATCATCTGGATGGATACAGTCCAGGTCTTCAAGGGTAAAGAGAAAGTTGCCTGTGCTTTCATCAGTAGACACAAAGGCTTATGAATAGCTTGTCTTTTAGAATGGGCTTCCCTGGATGTAGCTCTCTCTTGGTGTCTCCGGAAAGGTGATGAAAGGACCCTTTTATGAGTTGTCAGGGTAGCAGATGAGATGATGTTGTGGTTCTCTGCAATCCCTTTCAACCACATGAAGGGCTGAACTCTGCTGATTGTTGGAGTTACCATAATCTTAACAGTTACTCCAACATCCATTTGAGTATCCACAATCTCAATATACCACCACCAGCAGCGGCTTGAAGAGGTGGATGGTACATGAGGTCCATAGATAACAGATCCCCACATCCTGGAGTCTTGAGACTTGATGAAGCCTTCTATTCTTTGGCACCAAGTATCAAAGTCATCAGGAGTGATCAGTGGAGACTTTGTCATAAACTCGGTTTCCATATCAGCCTTTGTGATAGCTGCCATTTGAGTTGTTAAGTGTTTTGCGAAACTAAAAGGATTTAAGATTGTGAGATCTTACAATCAAGAGCCTAAAAAGCTCTGATACCAATTGCAGGACCGGTTAAAAGGACGGTCAATACAATCAGTCTCATAATGAGAAGAGTTTTAGAACACTTAATAGATCAAATGGGGAACCGGGTTTTTGTAAATGATACTAAGAATACAAGTAAACAGTGAGACAGAACTAAGAATAAGAATAGAGTAATATGGTTTTCAAGGATGCTGCATATTGCTCTCAAGTTCTATTACAAGTGTTACAAAGCATATGAAAAAATACAAGGACCTGAGATATTTTATACTACATCCTACAGCCGGTTATACTTGGAAAACTAGCTGGAATTTACCACTAGACAAATACTATATTGCTAGAAGTAAAGTATCTAAGATAAAATATTATCCTAGATTAGGTAGTCATAACAGGTCCATGACTTACTTTTTGTCACCAACTAAGTATGGTAACTGTACTACCTGATAAAGGTGAACAATGGATTAAAGTATGGTCAACTGGATGGGCATGGAAAAGCACCATGCAGTGTATCAGAGTTGGCAGCGGATGTTAGACAACCCATACTTATGTCCACTGGTTCATAGTTGATTCTTCCGAAGGAAAATGGCTTCGGAAGAATAAATTCTTCTGAGGCCTATTTATGCTTCGGAAGAATCAAATTCTTCCGAGTCTTCTGCAAGTCTTCATGACTTCATTGTTTGGAAGACTTTGTCTTGGATCTTCTAAGTGTGAATGCTTTGGAAG
Source organism: Flaveria sonorensis (assembly GCA_025506505.1). Classification (NCBI taxonomy): domain Eukaryota; kingdom Viridiplantae; phylum Streptophyta; class Magnoliopsida; order Asterales; family Asteraceae; genus Flaveria; species Flaveria sonorensis. The sequence continues at coordinate 60,299,853 of CM046437.1, forward strand.
GAGAACTACTTGGTCTCGAAAGACTTGTTTCTACCTTCAGAAGTTCTTCATATACTTCGAAAGGAAAACTACTTAGTCTCGGAAGACTTAGTTCTCCTTCGGAAGTTCTTCATACTTAAGCTTCAGAAGATCTTCAATTTGTCTTCGGAAGTCTTCTTCAATTGTACTTCAAAATGCCCTTAGTGTTGTTTTGGTTGCATCAGTCTCATATGATCCAACATAGACGATAGTAGTTACACCAGTAGAAACAATATCAATGGTAACTTGGTTAATACCGAAGACTTATTCAATAACAGTAAGTTGTTGATCACCTTTGTTATTGATAAGTTTTGCTACTAACTCATCAAGTTACTATTAATGGTTAGTCCTACTAATCATTAGTTGAGGTCATTGGTTGATATCATTCAAGATTTTGCTATTAAGGTATAAAAGTTGCTATAAGGGTACCAAAGTTGCTAGATACCTTTAATTTTATTATTAGAAATCAATTTTACTATTAATTTTTAGTTACTATTGAAGATCAATTTTATATAATTCTCTAGTAATTTTGGACTACTAAAGCAACTTTTAATCCATATAAAAATGAAAATTTAAAATTTCCTAAGCTGACCTAGCAGCTTGATGCTAACTAAACGCTTAGCTGCCTCTTAACCTAGCTAGAGGATAGTGCCATGTTGAACCCCATGGGTTTAAGGGTTTCACACCTTAGAATCATGATGTTCCTTAGTGCTTAAATCATAATATTCACAGATGAATGAGCACTCGGCTTTCCAACTTATTTGATACTTGGTTATGAAGCAGCTGATAGTTATAACTATTAAAGTATCATGCTCTATCATGAAAGGTTGTGATGCTTTACTTCACCAATTCAACTTGTATATAAGGTCTAATTTGGTCAAATTTTGATACGAAAAATTCTTATCAGATTTCATGCTAGTTCTTGAACTCGCTAAGAATTATTTGATTGAATATAATTTAATTTGAAAATCATCACATGATTTTAACAGATATCATGGATTATAAACCTTCAATCATTGAGAGCATCCACACTAGCAAGCTTACACATACTCAAAACAAGTGTCGAATTAGTTGCCACATCATATCTTCACTTATTTTTCAAAATACTAAATTCCCTCCGGTAGCAAAGAATAAAAATAACAAAAACCCCTTAAAGTGTTTTAACATATTCATCACCTAATTTATATATATATATATATATATATATATATATATATATATATATATATATATATATATATATATATATATATAAGTATTTTAACATATTCAAACTTTTTGCATAATCGGGATCTGTTCATGAAAAAGATGTTACCTCACTCGCTGAAGATGATGAAGATCAGCAATCCATGATTTTTGGTAAATTTAGAATGTGGCTTAAGATGTTTTGATGTTCACCATGCTCGTGGTCCACCCGAGGCCATCGTGATGTGTCACGAGTGACCACGTTGCCACCAAGACCACGGTATGGATCGTGGATATTAGGCTGGGTAGCATAAGTAATAGAAGTGACGGTGATGTATAAAAGAGAGAGGGGTCAAAAAAATTTAATATGTAAAGCGATTTTCAACCAGCCTAGTGTTTTTTTGAATGTCAACCACTAGGTAAAAACTTTACAACCCTTGAGCATACGTAATTTTTTATAAAACCTTTAACCCACTAAAACTTAAATTCACAACCCGTTTTTGTTATAAATAATAAGCGCGGAAGCTATACTTGTTTGGTTTATGTTGTATTAGATATACTATTTAAATAAAATAGTACTTAAATTTAATAGGATTTAGTTATACTAATATGATTAGTATCTATAAATTTAAATGTCAATTTGAATTATTATAGATAGAATAAAATTTAATGAAGTGAGTTAAATAATATCACATTATTAAATAATGTATTAATAATGAGTATTAAATAATAAAATAATTAGAAGAAATTAATTAAATGGGAGCAAATGTAGAACTATTACATAAAACACTAGTACTCTATGTTTAAAATATTGTAGAGACGTCTTACACTTTGAATGAAATTACCATCTTATTATTCTAAGATTTATTATATAGTAGTATAGATATAAATATGATATGTTGATGCCTACGGTAATCAATACAAGTGATGAAGCATATGTGAATTTGACCCATTTTAAAATATAAACTCAAACCTGTTTGGGGTCAAATGTATAAATGAAATAAATTATCTAGTCATTTTATTTATTATGATGTTCAAACTTATTCATTTTTGTCATTTATTTGATTTAAAATAATTTTATAATCTATAAAATATTTATTATTAATTTAACAAGTTTAGATGTTAATTATGAATAATAATTAACAAATTAAAATAAATAATTAAAATTACAATTTTTTAAGAAGTTTATAAGATTTTCATAAATTAATAATTTCATTTATTATTCAAAATAGGGTTTTCTAAAGTTTGAGATTACACTGTAATTAAAAAAAACTTAAACTAAAAAGGTTTTAAAACTTTTAACATAAAATGATAATCAATACAAACTACAAGGACCAAAATATAAATTTTAAAACTTTTAACTTATAAAGTTTTATCAATAATTAATACATTCATAAAATTCAAGGACTAAATTGTAATTTTACCCAAACCATTTTCTACCCCATCAATCCATCTCCGGCCACCATTCCGGCAGGTCTCTTACGACTCCCACTCAACCAAAATTTATCAATTTCAAATCCAAATAATCGTTCCTTAACCTACGTGACAATGACTTGAACTCAATACTAGGTTACAATTCGAATTATGAGGCTGTAACACTTGTTCAATCGAAACTTATATCCCTATTCATACTCAAATCGATTCCCACTCGAAACAGACAAATTGAAACAAATGATTGATAACACATGTGTGATCATTGCAATCATGATAATCAAATCAATTGGAACCGGTAACTTTGCGATTCATATATCAATTTCAAATTGAAACATCTGAACCATATTACATAACTCGTTTTATATGAAACTAAACAAATCAATCATATTTAATCGAGGGGGAACAATCTAGTCAATCCCTTTAACCTTTTCCATCATTTGATTATAACGGAAACACACACACACACATCGATGTCGATCACCTTTATCATTCGGACCTACAACCTACTCATTTATCATCTTCCACTTGATTTTAATTGAAATTGATCAAGGGCTATTGCTCTAAATTATCATAAGAAGCTTCCCAAGGCGTGAATTGAATCAATTCATCCACAATCATCACAACTAAAATCACCTTAGTCGCGACCCATTTCATTCTATTATCATCAATTTCCTTTTCAATCAAGTAATTGGTTGCACACAGATACACGCTTATAAACGGGGAATTAAAGCCCTACGTTTTATTTACTTCTTTTACAAATTTTTTTGCTTCTTTTAATAGCTTTGTTTACGTTGATTTGTGTTTATATTTACTAATCTTTTCATATTTAACAGAGTTTTTTTTACCCCGCAACAACGTACGGATCACAATTCTATAAAAAGTCAAACACAAAACAGACCCACGACAAGCCGGTCACAAATTCTAATTTATTGTTTAATAACAAAATATTTTTTTATAAATTTTATTTATTAATTTCATACTATTTAATATAATTTATGAATTTATAAAAGATTAAAACTTTATAATAGTTTTCAAAATGATATATAAAAGCTAGAAACACTAAAAAAATAACCCAAGACATAAAAGAAAACAGAATCTTCATACTTTAATAAAACAGTAACTATGAAGTATATCTGGTAACACCATATTCATTCTCACCAAAAGTTTCCTGCTTCTTTGTACTATTAAATAATTATTTTAATTACTAATAATATCATTTAATTCTTTTTTAGAATAAAAATAGCTTTTTAATAAATTAAAAAATAGATCTCTTTATTAATATTATTTCTAAAGAAACACATTTTATAAAACTAGAAGTTTTTTCTAAAACATCAAACTTATTTAAAAATATGAAATATTTTAAAAATATTTTTTTAAAAAGTAATTTCTTTATAAAACTATTTAAAATTGAGAGTTATAATAAGAAAAATATCTAAAATGACATTTTTTAGTACGTGAAACTAAATGTTTAATTTTTTTTTTGGAAAAAAAATTTTAAAAACAAAAGTTTAAAAAGTTGATGGTCTTTACTCATATGTAATTTCAATCTTATATTATTTTAGAATAGTATTTTATAATTAATAATTTTTTTATATTTAACATTTTATTTATTCAATCCGTGTAATACACGGGTTTAATAAAACTAGTAATATATATAACCTTCTATTGGTGGCTCAACCACGTTCCTTCCTAAAAACCCTACCTCAAAACTGATCATATATATATAGGAAAAACAATTAAAAACACTTCTTATGATGAAAAGAGGCCGCACTTCGTAATCTCATTCACACACAAGTGAAAAAAGGATTAATTTTTTCCCTCTAAAGCTTTGCAGAATCTCGATGGAGGGCATGAGTTGCTTTGTTTCTAACATCATCGCAATTCTGGTTTTTGTTTTACATCTGTAAAACAACATAGGAATATTACTTTTACTTCAATAATTAAGTGCCTAATTATCTAGGTCACATTAACAACTGAAACAAGTTAAGTAAGCATAAGGATACCAAGTGGCACTACAAGAAAATGAAGATAATGCAACCCCGTTAAAAAGTTGCATTAGGTCTTGAAAATGTTACATTAGGCCTAATGCAACCTTTTATCTAGGGCTGCATTAGCTGAAGTTGCATTAGACCTAATGCAATATTTTTATTAGATAATGCAACCTTTTTTAAAAGAGTTGCATTTACTATTCAAATGCAACATTTTTAAGATGCAACCGTTTTTACAAGCTAATGCAACTTTCCTTACCTTTTAAATGCAACAATCAAACTCACAAATGCAATCTTTACCGCCTCAAATGCAATATTTGTTAGAATATAATGCAACATTTGTTACATTCTAATACAACTATTATTATAGTTTTAGTATAAAAGAGCAACTTTTTTTACATCCAATGCAACACTTTCTAAAAACTTAGTTACAATAAATGCAACCTTATTTACAAGCAAATGCAACTTTACAGCTCGTTATTTGAAATAATAAATTTTCTATTAATATGCAATCGTATCTCAATTAAACCAACACGATACTAACATAAATATAATATATATTCATATATCATAACTTAGCATATGTCTAATCTCAAAATAACAACATAATCAAAATAAGTTTGTCAATTACAATTATAAGAAGTAACGAACACCTTCTACTCATCTCTAAGATTTTGAAGTATTCCAGTAGGTAGTTTTTCCATAATATCCCGTATTGTAGTTTCAAAGTTCGCTCGTTGGCTGTCAAAATCTTTTTGCATACCTTCTATCTCAGCCTTTTTCCTTTGATGGTCCTCTTCAATTTCTTTTCGTATTTCAAGCAACTGTGTTTTTTCAACTTCAAGGCTCGCTTTAAATGATTCCATAAGCCCCCCTGGGATCATGTATTTCTCCTCACCACCATCCATTTTTTTCACCATTTTCTTAGTAACACCTTTGCCATAAAGTCGAAGGTAGCCATTGTGCTCCTTGTTCAATACAACCGTAAAAGGATCGACCAAAGCACTTCCATCTTCTGGTGGTTTGTAGTTCTTCATTTGTTTCTTCAAAATATAAGAGTAAATATCTTAATAATACAACAATAAATAAGCCAAGCAACTAATACAGAAAGAAGATGTAGTGAAACATATTATATACATCTTGAATCTTATTCATTTGAATATAAAAAGCATTGCCAAATAAATTCTAAAGTCTTGATAAATAAATTACACTCAATACAAAATGATACCCACAATGACATACAGATGATGTGCAGTTGAAGAAATTATATAAGAGCATTTATACATTACATTTTATATGTTTTTGCTAGCATGAACAAATGAATCCTAATTCAGTTTGAAAGGAGTTCAACAAAATCACACGTATTCCCTATTGAGCTTCAATTACTTCTCAATGAAATAAAGATCCGAACTTTATGAAAAAACACCCCTAAAATAAAGTCAAACCCACTTCAATTGGCTCCTAGATTGGCAAAACAAGATCACAGGTTTACTTCTCAAAAAACCCTTTTGCAAGAACCCACCTTAATGAAAATAATGACATCAATAACCGTAATTTGTAAGAACCTTACAGATTTGATTCGAAACAACATGAAACTAAAATAGGTTCGGGTCAGAATAGATACCTAAAATAGCAGCAAAACAACATGAAACCAACATTAAAATATAGCATGAAACTAGTAGCAAACAACATGAAACTAACAGCAAAATAACAGTCTCCAAACAGCAACAAATTAGCATGAAAACATCAATAAAACGATATTAAAATAGTAACAAAACAGCAAGAAACAAGCAGCGAAACAGCAGTAGAATAATAGTCTTCAAAAGTGCACCAAAACACAGCAAAACAACAGAAATATAACAACAATAAACGAGCATGAAAACAGCTTGAAACCAACATGAAATCAACATATAACAGTAGCAAAACAGGATGAAAATAACATAAAAAATAGTAAAACAACATAATTTAGGCATTTGGTGAATCAATTTTAGGCATTTTCTCTATCCGTATTAGAACATATAGGGTTCTATTTTGTGACTCCTTTAAAACGCTAGAAGGATGCTAGGGCCAATACCATCACATAAATTTTATTGCTAATAACAATAGTTCCACACCTGTGAGAGTATATATAAGCAAGTATAACTAGGTTCATAAGCCAACCACATTCCAAACATTTAGACACAATATAAGCTTAACTAAACTTAAACATATCAAAAGCATCTTTAAAAAATACAATTACTTCAATTGTCCAGAAAAGAAAAGAGCTACATAACTGGTACACATTAACATATATACATAACTGGTAACAAGCTGAAAACATGGTATAAGTAGTTAAACCAAACATATTGCTTCTTCTAATTCAGGAAAATGTAATTGATCTTGAACTAGTGCATCGTCCTCGCATTCTAGAGCATTTTGGCTATCATTCCTTGTATCTCATCATCATTATTTGCAGATGCAAAAAGGTCCATGTCCTCATATTCATCATCTTGGTCAATGTAATCTCTTAAATGCAAGAATATCAATAAATATAAATTACAAAAATACAACAAAAATGAACTAGTTTAATCACTAAACATAAGTACCTTGATTTCTCACTATATACCCTTCATTCCTATCATCCTCCAAACATGTTGGTTCCATATCTACCTCATTAACATATAAAAGCATATATAAGTAAATTAATATTTCAATTAAGTAGTTGTATAACTAACTTGTATAACTCATTAAATAAATGAACTTTAAGATTGTGAAAATGATACGTTGAAATTTGTCGTCATCCTCATCAACATGAACCGATCCTTTCTTTGATCCGGGTTTAGTATAAATAGGCTTTGTCCAATTTTGTTCCAATACCTCTGTATGCGTTGCCCTTCTATTACTTGAAATTAATTCACCCATGGTAAGTGTTGATTTAAAAGGATTCTCTTTTGTAGTCTGTGAAGCCGAGACCTTTGAAGCGATCACCCGACATTTCTTTGGTAGATTAACAATTTTGTGGCATAGAACTTAACGTATCTTCATTAGGGATATCTTGCATCAATTATAACGGGAGGGATATCTTCTCTTGACAAATGAGTCTCTTGCTCAGTAGCTTGTGGCATAGAACTTAACGTATCTTTATTAGGCTCGCACCAATAGGAGCTACCATTAATTTCATTATTTTCTTCTTCGAAGTCATAAACATCTCTTGGAAGCGTATTGAAAACATAATGCAAACCGTCTTCAATATGGTCTGGTACATAAAACACCTGCCTCACTTGGGAAGGCATGACAAAGGGATCATCTGAATAGCAAAACTTGTTCAAATTAACGCATGTTAAGACATAATCATCTTTCTCCACTTGGTACCACTCATGATGAAACAATACAACTCTAAACTTTGACCAATAGTCAAGTTCAATTATATCCAAAATTCTACCATAGTAGTCAACATTCCCAACGGCTGGATTTTTGTCACGAGAACTCGCAAAGCTAGGAGTTAAAGCTGTAATTGAAACACCATTATTTTGAGTTTTACATTTAACATCTCGTGATTTAGTATGAAACCTATATCCATTTACATAGTACCCATAGTATCTCTTGGATGTAGGACTAGGTCCCTTAGCAAGCTAAAACATATGATCAAGAACATTACTACTAATTACTTTGTCTTTGAACCATCCAGTGAAGTCATGACAATGGTTTTGTGCACGTGCCCATCTAGTTTTGTGCGGTTGATTTTCAATATAAGCTTCATGCTCACTGTATCATTGTTTAGACAAATATGACATGAATATAAAATTACTAACACTCACATATAATTTGAAGGAAAAATAGAGGCTATGAATTGCTTGCTTACTTGATATAATAATTTATTGTGCACAATCAGAATTGAATAAGGCATAACAATGTGCTTGTTCATGTAAATGAACATCTAAAGTGAAAGTTTTGCCTTGGCTTCGTTTTTTACGTCCCAAAAGGTGGCCACCATTCACGAATATGTGTTCATCTGATTTGTTTTCTCCCTCAAAATGATCGTTATCTTCTACACCCTTATTATGTCTTTCATTTATTCCATGTATATAACGTGAGCAAAAAGTCAAACATTCTTCAATCAAATACCCTTCTGCTATGGATCCCTCTGGTCGGCTCTTGTTCCGCATATATGACTTCAACTTGCACAAGTATCTCTCCATAAAGAACATCCATCTATATTGAACAGGTCCTCCAAGCCTGACTTCATTTACTAAGTGGATAGGTAAATGCACCATTATGTCAAAAAAGTTGGCAAGAATATTTTCTCAAATTCACATAATGTTTCTGTAATTTCTAATTGTAATCGGTCAAGGTCCTCAAGCTTAATTACCTTGCTACACAAACTCTGGAAAAATGCACCCAACCTAATCAAAAGGATGGCAACATGCTTTGGTAATGATTTTCTGACAGCGACTTGAAGCAAATAATGCAAAAAGATGTGAGCATCATGACTCTTGTAACCTGAAAACTTCTTTTCCGAAGCATGAACACAATGTGCAATATTAGACGTACATCTATAAGGTAATTTGGTTTCCTTCAGATAACGACAAGAATTAACTTTCTCCTTTGTAGACATTGAAAAACATGCGTTTCGGATGATAACATGCTTACCATCATTCGAAAGTTGTGGTTGAAGCCTTTCTTTGATGCTGAGTTCTAAAATGTCAAATCGAGCTTTTGGGTGATCTTTTGACTTCCCATTGATATCTAACAAAGTCCCTATCACATTATCACATATATTTTTTCAATGGGCATTACGTCAAGATTATATCAACATTTATTAAATTTCCAATACGGCAAGTCAAAAATTATTGACCTTTTCTTCCATGGGCAAGTGCTATCATTTTTCTTCTTCTGTGTCTTTCAAAATATACTATTAATGCTAGACAACACATTCAATGCTTCAACACCTGATAGGGGTTTTGGAGATAGTCTCTTCTCAATCTTCCCATTAAAAGCACTCTTATTATATCGCCATGGGTGTCTAGCATCTAAAAATCTGCGGTGATCCATATAGCATGTTTTCTTACTATGCTTCAAGTAAAGTAAACTAGTCTCATGATTACAACATGGGCATGCAAAATTTCCCTTTGTTTTCCACCCTGACAACATTGAGTAACCTGAAAAATCACTAATTGTCCAAGTTAAGGTTGCATACATTCTAAAGGTTTCATCTTTAGATTTATCATATGTCTCTACCCTATTTACCCATAACTCTTTAAGTTCCTCAATTAACGGTTGTAAATAAACATCTATGTTATTACCTGGGGATTTGGGTCCAGGAATTAACAAAGACAACAAAAATGTATTCTGGTTTCAATGACATCCATCGAGGCAGATTGTAGTTAACTAACATCACAGGCCAAGTGCTATGAGCAATACTCATTGTTCCAAATGGATTAAACCCATCACTTGACAACCCTAGCCTCACATTTCTAGTTTCTTTTACGAATTGAGGATACAAAGAGTCAAATTCCTTCCAGCTTTGCCCATCTGCAGGGTGTCGTAAGTTTCCATCTTTGGTTCGTCCTTCATCATGCCATGTCATATGTTTAGCGGTTTCTGAACACATAAAAAGTCTTTGTAGCCTCGGTTTTTTAGGAAAATGCCACACCACTTTAGCCGGAACTTTTAAAGATTTTATAGAATGTTCACTGTTTTGTTTGTTATGTTGTTTCTCATTCAGTTGTTTTCACTTAGAGGTGTGCAAATGTGGCACACTTCAATATTTTCATAATCTTTCCAATAAAGCATACAATCATTTGGACATGCATAAATCTTCTTATAATCAAGCCCTAAATCCCTTGAGATTTTTTTAGCTTGAGTAAAATTAGCCGGAAGTTTTTCCTCGGGAATCATCTCTTGCAAGAGTTGTAGAAGATCGTCAAATGCCACATTACTAAGCCCATGAATGGTCTTGTAGAGAAGAAGTCTGATGATGAAAGATAGCTTCAAAAAACTTTTACACCCAGGGAACAACTCTTGCTTTCCATCTTCTACTAGCTTATAAAACTTTTTGGCATCTTCATTTAAACATCCTTGTACCGTACTTGTCTCCTCTACAGTATCTCTAAACCTATCATGCAATAACTCATTGAAATTATCAGGCATAACATCTTGATTATCATCTATGCCGGTATTAAATAATGTTTGTGAGGAGGTTTCTCCATGAAAAACCCATACATAGTAGTCTTCTACAAATCCATATCCTTTTAAATGGTCGAATACTTCATCTCTTCGATACCAATAATGGTTTTTATACCGTTTGCAAGGACAACATATTTGAGATCCTCTTGCAACCTTAGCAAATGAGGCATTAAGAAATTCAATAACTCCAGCTTTAAATTCAGGTAATCGTCTAGGTAAATACATCCAATCTTTAATATTTCCCATGTCTCCTGAAGTTAATAAGAACATAAAAAACATGCTTTTTATTCATATGTAAGAAAATACATATTTAAATGGAAAAATATAAACGATTATCATATTTTTTCTAACCCTGCTTCTTCTAATCGAATAAAATTGATGTTTTACTTGTTACAGGTGATCACTAAGTTCTATGACATCAGGCAACGTTCTTTCAACAATATAATGATGTTAATCAGGAAGGTAAGTTGACTTAAGACAGACGATTTAAATTTCTTCAATCTGTACTACGTATCTACATTACACTTTGTAATCTCCTTTGTAAATCAATGATTTGATAGTAATATTTTGTAAAAGTTCAATGTAATCAATCAAAACTCTATTCAAGTTCAACTGTAATCAGTTTAAAAAAGATAAGCAGTAGCTAGAAACCAAGGATTAATTCATGAGCTAATTCAGAGCACTTGAAATTAGTGGGATGAAAATTATAAGTATAAGACATATTTGTGAAACTTATTAAGTCTCCACATTGGTAATTTATTAAAAACAAAAACAAGGTACATGAAACTTATTAAGTCTCCATTACATGTATTCGTTTTATCTGCAACATTTAATGATCTAAGTGCATTAGACTAGTTTTATTCATATGATGATGTTAATTAGGAAGAAAGTGCACACATAATATTACTTAGTTAATTAACTAAAGTATGCAACTGTTGACTTTTGATTCAAACAAACTGCACTAATGCTAGTTGCTCACTTTTTTTCCTTCTTTTTTTGTTTCTAAAAAAATATAACTCAGATGTAATTGAAAAGATAAGTGTACATATCTGTATTACTCTATAATGAGCACATGTATTATTGTTACTTTATTGCTAGTAGTCCTTGTACGTTCTTATCTTTCAACCGGTTACTATTTGAACTCTCAGATATTTTGTTATATGTAGGGATCTTAAATTTTTTTTAAAAAGCCTTAACCTCTTAAAAGGTAATTTATTTCAATTACAAGAATCTTGTGGCAGTAGCTAGAACTAATGATGTTAATCAAAACCTCTATTGTAAAACTAGTAACATGATTTTATTAAATAAACCTATTCTAGAGATTGTAAATATTACACTTCAGACGTTTTTCATGTATATAAAATAGTATTGGTTTAAGTATTTACTACTTTATCGAGATTGCGATGAAGGTTTGGATAAGAATTTAGAATAGTGAATCAACATGAAGTCACCGGTACCTTCTTAAAGATGATTTAGACAGCTTAATGGTTTAATAAAATCATAAAATCATCAAAGATCATAATCATCTCAGAAGGCACAAAAATTTACTTGATCTATTAATATAGTTATAATTTCATAAACCTCATTGATACAACATCTCAAAATCAGAGAATTTAATCCTACATTTGACGTCTGTAACATACTACCACCTTCTGAAAAAACAAAAATTAAAAACTCACTTGAAACAAACAATTGTAGACTTGTAGAGTTGTAGTTTACTTGGTCAATTAGAAAACACAAAATCCTCAAAATCAAGGGGAGGTCGTGGAGGCTGGAGCAGCCGAGCAACCGAGCAGAAGCAGCGATGGCGATAAACGAGCAGCAGCAGTGAACGAGGTGGGGGCGGGGCAGGGCACTTCAGTAGGTCAAATGGTTGGGGGAAAATAGTGGGGGCTAGGTTTTATTTTGTGTTTTTAGAATAAGGGTAGGTTAGTAATTTTACTTAAATAAAAATAGAAAAATTAAAAAACAGAGCTGCTGCAGGCCTGCAGCAATGCAGCCTGCGAGTTTCGAACTCGTGACCACAATATGAACTCGAACTCGTGATCACAATATGGAGATGGGCGCGCATTACCAGTGAACCAGCGATATATTTGTGTTATATTATCAACTTAAATTTTTTTTATGGGTTCACTTCCTGTAAAACTATGAGTACACTAAAAAATTCGACATTATATGTTACACTACGGGTTCAAAAATCAATGGGGTCACTTGACCCCATACCCGTTACCCTAGTTCCATTCCTGGAGAATTGAACTTAATCGCATCTCTATTATCATACCTAAAGCTACATGATCATTCTCGATAGTGATTTTAGCCACAATTGAAGCTCGATCTTCGATCTTCACCACTGCCTCTCTTCTTCGATCGACAGTGATTGAACTTAAATGTTTTATTTGATCTAAGAATTAAGTGGCTTCTTCCATGGATTTCTCTTGTAGGATCTTTCTTTTAGAATTAGGTTTATATCCCTTGGATTTTTGTTAGTTAATTAGATGGTGGATCATCTAATTAAGATAAAGTCTTTTATTTGTGTTTAACTTTTAAGTGGGTAAATATTAGCCTACTTAAATAGAATGTATAGTGGGCTTAATATGTATATTTATAAATAAATAAACAAATAAAACTATTTATGTATTTTATGGCTAATGTTAGTTATGTGTTATTATATATTTAACAAATAATCAGGGTCAATGGCCAAAAGTTAGTTTTTTCACTCAAAATTTATATGCCTTTCATCGTATTAAAATTATAAAAAACAATGGGGTCGCTTGTCGTGTTTTGTTGTACGTAATTAAGTGTGTCCCTTTTAGGTTCAACAACATAACCCTTCTATCAAAAGTTGATATTTACACAAATAGTAGTCATATTGTATGTTATGTAACATTTTAAATAATATTTTCATTAAGTTCTAACAATGCATCACTTCTATCAAAAGTTGCAAATTTCAATTTTAAGAAATTTCGTAACTTTCAAATAAAAAGGTTATAATTTCAATAAAATTTTGTAACTTTTTAAGAAAATGTTACATTAGATATGTTATGCACCTTTAGTTGAACAAGGTTATTACATTCAAATGCAACTAATTTAAAAAAGATTGCATGAAAAATGTTGCATTAGACTCATTTTCTAGTAGTGTGGCTTCTATCTCAATGATATTTGTAGTGTACATAGTGTACCCCTTCTTATAAGGTTGAGAGTAGTGTCTTGTAATAAATAATAATGTACATAAGGTGTATGATCAGATGAACTAGCCTCTATGTTTCCGTTCCAGAAAAAAGCAAGTGTAGGGGTGGGTTAATCTTTTAAGGCCTTATAAACCATTCTTTCTTTTATGAGTTAAAACACATTCTAGAAAAAAAAAGGCTTTTGCACTTGGGTCTCGCTAGGAACATCCTTTCTCTAACCTAGGATGACAAAAGTTTACAATCATCTTATTCTCTTTAAAGCCTATGATAGTTTGTTGTGAGTGAGACTTGATACATGCGTTTGTTTTACTTTTAGTTTCTTTTAACTGAACCCTTATCATGGATACCAAACAAGTTTAAAACCAATAGTCAATCATAGTTAATAAACAAACAAACAAGATGATCGCCATGTTCCATGACTTTTTTAACAGTCATTTGAAAGTGACACACATTAAAATAAGTGTAGACTAAATTTTATCCAAAGGATAAGACTAAGATTCCTCCTCTAAGCCCTATAAGACCATATGTCCATATGGAGTGGTTATGTGCTGATAGCGTGGAAAGGGTATCTTGGCATGCGGTAATGCCCGACTACGGAATCACCTTTATTGCGGCATCACAAAAAACCTCATAGTCCTTGTTCTTCCCACATCTCCCCACATTAAAAATGAATTGTCATGACCATTAAGGCATATAGTAGTTATGAAATATGAGGGATTTAAAATGTTATTCTAAAATAATATTAGTATTTATAAAGATAATCTTACATGTAAAGAACAAACATACCTTAGGGTGGAGGGGTGCTGTCACCACACACACCACACCACAGCATATACCTATTAATCAAATTTTATCATGTCACATTACACCACACACACGCAAGCAACGATCATGGGGGGGTGTTGTCGCTCGGTGGGTGTTGTCACACCCCAACAGATGACGAAATCATCAGGGCGGATAAATGTCAATCGATTGCTCATAGCACATAGTAGTAATTGCGTTGAAATAATATTAAATATTATTTTCATTGAATAATATTAAGCAAACAATACATTACAATCAAATAAAAACTTAAGTAAACATAATGTTTGCATTCATGAAATCATGTGAAAAAGTAACGAGTCAGCTAACGAATTACCCAGTGAGTAAACATAGGTTGCATACATATGTAGGTTGATTAAAATGATTGAAAACAATTTAATTCAGATGATAATGTCAAGACTTATAATACAATAGTGTAATATAAAAGACAAACCAAACATAATCCAACCAAATGATTAAATTGACTCGTCCGCATACGAAGCCTTATGATTAATTGATTGACTTTGGTTCCAATCACCACTTGAATATTCATATGGGGTGGGTTTTCAAACCAATAGATCTATCATCACTACTTAAATAACCACATGGACGGGTTTATCAAACCAATAGATCTATTATTGTTACCGTGATTGTATGAATTAGCGATTGTGTTATCATCCAGTTCATCTAACTATGCACACATAATTGTAAGTAATAACATAACATGTTTTGAATTGAACTTTGAAATAGAACAATAATGAATAACAATGAAGTAAATTGTTTGAATATGAATCACATGATTTTACCATAACAAAAAACATAAAAATAGGCTATGAATACTCACATTGATAGTTAAATGAATTTGTGATAGATAATAGCTAGAATAGACACCAAACTCCTCACGGGTCAACCTAAGGAATAGTATCCTAAGGTTATAATGATAAAATGGTATATGGACTAGGTATGAATTAGGGTTTAAGTTGGAATTTGAGATTTTGACAATTAGTTTAAATAAAATAATGTAAACTAATTATATCTTGATTAAATAAAGATGAAATAAATTGGTTAAATAATTAAGTTTAAAATTGATAATGAATCATTAGTGAAATTAAATAATTAAATATTTAATTTATAATAATAGAGTTTGAATATTAAAGCGTGAAAAATAAAGTAATTAATTTAATAATTAACTATTAAATAACTTGGTTAACTGTTTTGAAAAATATTAATATAAAATAATTTGAAATTATTTAAATTTGAATTAAAATAACTTTTATAAAATTTAAAAATTATTAATGAATTATTATTATTTTTATAACGTTTATAATCTTTAAAAGATATATAAATGTGAAATTATAATTTTGAGGCTTTACAAAAATTAATAAATAGTTTTGGAATTAGTTTTTAATGAAAAAAATAGTTTTTATTTTAATATAGTAATGTATTAAAATTTCTAGATTAAAGTTTAATAAATAAAAAAACTTAAAAATTGTTTGGGAGGACTGGGGTCGAGCCCGGATCTCATGACGTAAGAATAAAGGTATTAACCAGTAGGCTAGTGACCTGGATCTATTTAAGATCCCTTAAACATATTTTAAAAACATTAATGAAATACATCCCCAATTTGAATAAACCCTAGAATCAATTTTGATTCTAATTGAACCCTAAACACGAGTTGATAATCGAATTAATCATGGGACTTTGATTCCCCTGATTCAAGTGAATATGTTTGAGAGGTCAATTACCTGAATTGTCATTTGATTCGATGTTAACAAGAACAGGTATGGCCGTGATAGGGATGAATCAGATTCGTAATGTGAATTGTCACACCCTCAATTTCCACCTGCGGGGTTTTACTATGAGGCGTGTGAACATACCAGGATCTAAGTCATTAGTTACTCAAAACGACACTATATGAAACATTTAAAAACAAACCAGAATTTATAACTTCAAAACTGTGCAGAAGCGTTTTAAATAAGTCAAACCCAAAGTAATGAAATGTAAATTGCGCAAACACGAGCCAAACCATTATTTAAAACAAAATGCATATTAAATCCCAAATGCAAAACAAGGTTTGTTCCAATGCATGCAAACCGTGAGTGCTCCTAGGCGCTGCTGCTAACCTCGACCTGAGAATAGCATACTAAAAGAGTCAACACAACGGTTGGTGAGTTCAAGAGTTTGCGTTTAACATAAGCGGTAACAGTTGTAAAACATAAGAAGTGTATTGAAAAAGATAGCTAGACTATGTTCATAAGTAATAACTATAGTGATTTCGCGATCGAATCTGACTGTGTTTCGTTTGTTGCCTCCTGTCATAACATACCAGGTCGTGACGATGTTTGTGTTAGAACAATATTGCACCCGTTTGACCTCGATTCGCACGATGAGTGGAAAGACAACCCGTCACAGGTTACCTAGAACACGCAAGTACATAAATACATGAAATTAAAAAGCTTAACAACCCTAGGTGCCAAATAAACACATTGACCCAAGGTTTTGGAAAAACAAGACTCATTTGACCTAGTTGACCCATTTGACCCGTTGGTGACATGTTAATTGAAATCACGTCTGATTATGTATAACAATTCAACATATATGGTTATCATACAAGTTATTCACGTATGTCACATCGTCAATCTTAAGTTCTATCAAGACATCATACCCACATATATTATCATACAACGCATACAAATCTCAAACAATAAATCATGCTCAATACAATTAAAATTAAATCACAAGTAATAAATCATACATGGAGTCTAATAATGCACTACATGCGATGTGAAGCCACTCACGACTTCACATCCTAAACCCTACCAATCCTACTAAGTAGGGGCCTCAGATTCGCACGCGTGTATGATGATCATTATCACACTTCCCAACAATATTCATACCAACTAATATACACAACAATGATCTATTATAATCCAATCATGATTCCATAATCTCCTAACATATCCATCATCATGTAGTATTCCATAAGAACCTAAATTCCCAAGTAGTGCATCAAGCATCCATACAACTCAATCAACATAATCTACCATATTAGAAATCATAAACAAGTATTTAACATGATCCTAACATCATGAACATGCCCAATTCACAATATCCAATGATCTACATGAATAAAGTTTCCATTTCGGGAAAGTAACACCCAAAATCCATCTAACACTCAATTCATTATAAATTCATCAACTTTATACCTATTCAAGTTCATAACAATCATATAAACATGATAAACATCATCTATTCATCATAATTCCCAAATCTCATACATAAAAGTTTCTACTTATAGCAAGGTATGAACAACGCATCACATCCATGAATTTCTTGCATAATCCACATAAACTAACATCAATGCAATAAAACTAAAATCAAAAACATCATCAATTTTGGCATTCATCATGTTAATTGAACTAGGGTTGATCATTGATGAAAATCATGAAAATTAGTTGAGAAACTCACCTTAAACGTGATATAGATCAACAATTCCACTTGGTACTACTTGGAATTGATCAAAATCGATTGTGTTAAGATGCTTGAAGGCTGAAATCGCAAGGGGAGGGGGTTGGGAGATGTGTTTTGGCTGATTAGGGGATTTGGGGGATTAGGGTTTGTTTGTTGGTTTAAATATGGTAAGGATTTCTCTAATTTCCCCCTATTGTCTTATAAATTATAAAAGTAGTCTTTTTTTATACTTCTAAATAATTTTAGTCACATAATACATGAATCATTATCAACTAAAAATAATCATATAATCCAACTTGTAAACACCACACATGAATCATAAATCACACGTAATCATGTTATAATGCGAAAATCGTAAATAACACTTAACATTCATGAATCACATAACCACATGTTAATAATCAATATTATTAATTAAGTTATTATTAGTTTGCCAATATAAGTAATTGTTAAGTCACCAACGTTGAACGACAACTAGTGTGTGCTCACGACACGTGTATGCAAGACCTAACGAAACTAACGGAGTTTGGTAATGGAAAATTACCAGATGCCACATTATCCCCATGTTGAAAGAATTTTGTCCCGAAAATTGCGTTACATGGTTGTGTTACATCACGGGTCTATTGCATTGGCATAAGGAAATCGGGTGAGTTTCGGGTGAGTTGCCACATGATCCCCATGTTGAAAGAAATTTCGTCCCGAAATTTAGTCATTACCTTCGCCGGTTGTCATCGTTTTTTCAAACAAATGAGGATACTTGAGCTTCATCTGATCCTTACGTTCCCACGTGAACTCGGGTCCACGTCTTGAGTTCCAGCGAACCTTGACAATAGGGATCTTGCTCTGCTTCAAGGTCTTAACCTCACTGTCCATCACCTCAACTGGTTCTTCGATGAATTGTAATTGTTCATCTACTTGTACTTCCTCGAGCGGTATAACCAAGGTCTTGTTAGATAAACACTTTTTCAGATTAGAGACATGAAATACATTGTGACTCCACTCAACGAATCAGGCAGGTCCATTCAATACGCCACCGGACCTATTCTTTCCAGAATCTCAAATGGCCCAACGTATCACGGATTAAGCTTGCCCTTTTTGCCGAATCGAATCACACCTTTCCACGGTGAGACTTTTAGCAAAACTTTGTCGTCAACCTGAAACTCCAAAGGTTTTTGTCACTTGTCTGCATAGCTCTTCTATCGTTCTCGTGCTGAAGCCATACGGTTCTGTATCTGCACGATCTTCTTGGTAGTTTCATGCACCAATTCGGGCCAGTCAATTGACTATCACCAACTTCTGTCCAACAAAATGGTGATCTACATTTTCGCCCATATAACGCCTCAAATGGTGTCGCCTTAATACTTGTATGATAGCTATTATTGTAAGAAAATTCCACTAAAGGTAAATGGACTTCCCAATTATTCCAAAATCTATCACACAAGCTCGCAACATGTCCTCTAGAGTTTGGATGGTGCGCTCGCTCTGTCCGTCGGTCTGAGGGTGGTAAGCGGTACTCATGTCTAAGCGTGTACCCAAAGATTTCTGCAATGATTGCCAGAAATGGGAGGTAAAACAGGCGTCACGATCCGAAATGATTGAAATAGGCACACAGTGTCTAGATACTACTTCCTTTAGGTAGATCTGGGTTAGCTTATCCATTTTTTTTGTTTCTTTAATTGCCAGGAAGTGAGCAGACTTAGTCAATCGATCCACAATCACCTATATCGTGTCACAACTGCTAGGAGTCCTAGGTAATTTGGTAATAAAGTCCATGGAAATCCACTCCCACTTCCACGAAGGGATCTCAAATTGATTTAGTAATCCAGACAGCTTTTGATACTCAACTTTCACCTTAGAGCAGTCAAACACTTGCTTACGTATGTTGCTACATCCTCCTTCATATTAGGCCACCAATAATGCGCCTTCAGATCATGATACATCTTGTTAGAACTAGGATGTATTGAATATTTAGACTTGTGTGCTTCACTCATAACTAAGTCTCTTAGGTTCCCATACAAAGGCACCCAAAGTCTATCCAAGAAGTAATGGATTCCATCGGCTTTCACCTCAAATTGCTTGTCCATCCCACGTAATGATTCGGATTCAACATTTTCTGCTTTCAAAGCTTTTGTTTGAGCTTCCTTGATTTGTTCAGGCAATTCAGTGCTAATAGTAAGCTGTAAAACTCGCACTCGTTTGGGTTTAGCAGTTTTCTTCCCTGCTTAGGGCATCTGTAACCACATTTATGGGTGGTGTAGTTCTTCTCGTGCACCTTCAGTTGTCTCGAGGCATAGGCTATCACCTTGTCACGTTGCATCAAGACACAACTGAGCCCTTGGATAGAAGCATCACAGTAAACCACAAAGTCATCACTTCCTTCTGGTAATGCTAATATCGGTGCGCTACAAAGCTTTTGTTTCAACAATTGGAAGGCTGTTTCTTGACTCTCTCCCCATTTGAAAGTGAAACCTTTATGAGTCAAGGTAGTGAGAGGTTGAGCGATTTTTGAAAATCCCTCAATGAAGCGTCGATAGTATCATGCCAGTCCAAGGAATTGCCGAATCGCACTTGGCGTTTTGGGAACTGACCAGTTCTTTATTGCTTCAACCTTCGCAGGATCTACATGGATTCCTTTTTCTTTAACAATGTGACCCAGAAATTGCACTTTACGAATCCGGAAATCACACTTGGAAAACTTGGCGTAAAGTTGTTCCTTTCTAAGTAATTCCAAGATTAGACGTAGGTGCTCCTCATGTTCCTCCTTGGTCCTAGAATAGATCAATATGTTATCGATACACATAATACTGATCTAGATAGGGTTTGCACACACGATATGAGATCCATGAATACTGCTGGTGCATTTATCAACCCAAATGGCATGACCAAGAATTCATAATGACCATAACATGTACGGAATGCGATCTTTGAGATGTCCTCCTCTCGAACTCTCAGTTGATGGTAACCAGACCTCGAATCAATCTTGGAATAATAGCTAGATCCCTAAAGTTGATCGAATAGGTCATCGATACGAGGTAAAGGGTATCGATTCTTGACCATGACTTTGTTCAATTCCCTGTAATCAATACATATCTGGAATGTGCCATCCTTTTTCTTAACAAAAAGAACCGAGGCTCCCCAGGGTGATAAGCTTGGTCGGATAAATCCTTTATCCAACAGCTCCTGAAGTTGTGCTGATAACTCCTGCAGCTCGTTCGATGCCAATCGATAAGGTGCTCTTGCAATTGGAGCTGCTCCGGGAGTCAATTTGATCTGAAATTCCACTTGCCGATGAGGTGGTAACCTAGGCAGGTCCTCGAGAAACACCTCTGGAAAATCACAGACTACTGGAATGTCCTCTATTTTCTTTCCTTCTGGCTGTTTATCCGTCATAAGAGCTAATGTGACAACCCTAAAATCTGACTTGTTTTGAGGCTTAAATGTTATAATGAAACCCTAGGATGTATATAATATAAAACAGAAACCCATATCGGACTACAAACCATTAGGCTCAACGAAGAAGATAATAGAAAAAAAACAAAGCCAATAAAAGCCCAATACAAAGAACAATCCCAATAAGGCCCATTAAGGAATACAACCCTATTTGAAGCCCAACACGACTACCCTAAAACTCGAGACATTTAAAATACCCTTAAAATAGTTAAACTCGTTAGAACATGACCTAACACTTGTTAACTTACTCAGCCATCCAACGCGTAAGCGTTATGAAATAAATATATTGTAAATATTTATTATATTTATTTTATTTATCATTTATTATCATCATGAAATAACAATTTTAAACGCTATGCGAGAAGGGTTCAAACGCGATATGAACTGTGTAAGGAGAGTGCACCTTTACACCGAGCTATATAAGCATATCTTTCTCCATCTTTCTCATTTTAGGGTTTCCACAAGTTTAAGAGTGAGAGAGAGAAAGTGGCAGCCACCACCACCCCCCCCCCAATTCCGGCCAACTTCCGGCCGTTCCAAGGCGGCATCGGAAAGTTTCGGTGAGTGGCCTCCCTCCCCTTGTTCCTTTCGGCCTCCTAAACTAGATGATGGTGATGGTTTAACTAGAATCGCGAAACTGGTGGTGCTATACATCAATTTCAGAGGCGGTGATGGTGTTGGTGGCCTCTGTGGTGCTCGACTAGTGGTAGTGACCACCCACTGGTGGTCTCAACTGCCTGTAGTGGTGGCGGTATGGTGGTTGTGGCTGTGGATCTCGGCAGAGACAGTGATGGTGATGGCTGTTGGCTGCGATGGTGGTTCTTGATCTACAAGATGACGATAGTGATGAGGGTGGTTGTCGTGGCTATGGTTGTTGTCGGTCGTGGCTGTGGTGGTCGTGGCTGTGGTGGTCGTGGATGTGGTTGTTGTCGACCGTGACTATGGTTACGATGGTGATGGTAGGGTTCAGGTGGTGGTGCTGTGGTGGTGATGTGGTAGTGTTGGTGTGAGCTGCGGGTTGTGGCAGTGATGGTGGTGTAGGTCGTGACGGTAATGATGGTTGTGATGGGTTACAATAGCTGCGATGGTTGTTGGTTATGGCTGTAACGGATATGGATCATGGCTATGGTATAGGGTTTTCAAGAACAAAGGTTACCGTTGTGGTTTTGGTCTCTATAATGATTGTGGTGACGGATATGGTCCTGGTGTAGTGATTGTAGTTGTTCTCGGTCAGATCTATGACGATGGAGTTGTTACAAGGTTATTTGGTCTCGGTCAACATTCGTCAAATCTGGTCAACACAGTCAAAGCGGGTCAACATCGGTGAAAGCGAGTAAAAGAAACTAACCGAGTGGAAAGGTGTAACCTACGCGTACAAGTTAGTCTAAAAATTTAATGTACTCGATTGGTTGTGTTGAGCTCTAAAAATAAAAGCGATGATAACATACCACATTTTGTAAATCGAGCAACCAAAAGATATTGACAATGGATTTATAAACTGAAATATATAATACGTGTCATACGCCAATTATTATTAAAAGTATACTACGACGTGTGGATTAATACAATATATAAGATTATATGGCATGAATTAATACCATGTGAAGTGTACTATAGTATTATTTTATTACACCGTAACTATAGTCATCACATGTGTAATTTTCTAAAGTGGATTTATATGTTAATAATATATATACGAGCATGAATACTTTAATACTACAAATGTACGTTACTCTGGTAGAACAAATACATACACATACCTAAGATACGTACCTATTTAGGATGGTACATAAGGAGTATACACATTTGTTCGAGTCAATGGATGCTTGTGTTAGAGACCTTCAATATACATTTTAATACAAACATACTATCATATATATGTCAGTTATACGTGTGTGCGTTAACTTATTAAGATAAACCAATATTTTGTTACGTGTTCATGGTGTAGAAAACTTCATGCGTACTTAAGAAGAATTAACATAAAAGATCATCATTCATTATACATACATAGACATACAAGTATACCTGTAAACTTACGTATAATTGTAAAAAAATAAATATATACTTATAAGTATACTAAGACATATTAGTTTATTAATAATTATACAAGTAACTAGGATACTATCCAACTCAACCATCAAGTTGGTCGATCACTACACTCTAACTAAACAATAGAGCACAACCGCCCGTGTAAAGACGCTATCTTATATTAGAGACCGACAATAGATGTACAATTAGGGTTTTATTGGTGAATGCCCATTCATAGTGGTGAACTCTCAACATTGACATACGAGTACTTGTAAAAGAAATCAAGGTGAGTCTTCACAACCCCTTTTATTTTAAAATTCATTTGAGGAAAAGCATGCATATGTTACTTTACAGACTTGAAAACTAAACAGGCATTTGACAAGTCAATTACAGATGAAATCAAACGAAAACACATTTTAATCGAGGCAATACATGACAACATTATTAGTTGTTTTTCTAAATGTGAATACACCGATATAAATATTTTGTTGGACATCACGAAGTAAAGAAAACAATGGTTGTTTTAGAATAAACACATAGACCTCAATATGGTCCTTATTACTAGGACATATGTGGTCGGTTTTTACAATTCAGTAAAACATAGACTTCATTTATAGACACTATCAATTTGTTTCACGGCTCCATTTTTACTTGTTTTTATTTTGGGGGAGATTACATGCAAAATTACTATTTCATGGACACAATTACTTGTCAATGGTTTCACATGTTATATAAGTTGTTTACTTACCGTATGAAGTCCTCTATTATCGGACCGTTAGTTTATTTCCCAAAGCGAGGTAATCATGGATAGTACTATTGGGTTTGACTACCCCGGCC
The DNA here is from genome assembly GCA_025506505.1 of Flaveria sonorensis. Taxonomy (NCBI): domain Eukaryota; kingdom Viridiplantae; phylum Streptophyta; class Magnoliopsida; order Asterales; family Asteraceae; genus Flaveria; species Flaveria sonorensis. The sequence continues at coordinate 60,324,418 of CM046437.1, forward strand.
CGGGTTAATTACCCTAACTTTGACTCGAGGTCTAAACGGGTGCATTATTAGCCTATTCACCCCTGTGCTTACGGTAGGCATGGGTAGGGGCAATTTATTACAGTTACAGTCTAGCTTCAGTTGCGATGCTTATATAATATTATGGCATTGTATGTACAACAATCAAATCATAGAAAGTTTTGTGGTCCATTACACTGATTACTGATACCATTATACTGATTACTGTAACCTTACTCGGATTTTAGTTACCACTACACTTGTGAATTCTCTAACGTTATTGGTTGACCTATCCTTTTCACATGTTTTCTCAATACAAATAAATCTATGAACTCACCAACTTTATGTTGACATCTTTAAACATGTTTTTCAGGATTTGGAAATTAAGGATAGCTTGATTATATACACATTTGGAAGAGGTTTATGAGATTCCCTCCGTTTAGCACCTGCCATCTTTATGTAGTAGACTACAACAAGCACTAGAACCCAATCATCTGAAACATTTAAGAGTATATTCATTATATTGGGGCTTTTAGTTTTCTCTTGTAACAATGTTGTTCTTGATATTCAGTTCGTTACACTTCCGTGTCTCCGCTTTAGCGGGGGTGTGACATATGGCCAAATGACCTTTGCACAATAGTTTCTGCGCTTTCATATATGATATGATGCCTATCACTGTACTACTCCTCTCTCCCTTGACCGAAAGAATTTCTCCACCAATAGGGATACATATAATCTTCTCGCAACATACGACTTCTGCCTGTTTCTCGGAAAGCCAATACATGCCCACGACTACACTAAAACTCCCAAGTGTAACCGGCATAAGATCGATGTCGAAAGTGTGTCCAGCCAGTTCTATCTTACAACCCTTAAGGATGTGTGTAACATGAATTTGCTTATTGTCAGCTAATTCTACGATATACTAGGATTCCAAAGTAAAAGGCGTATCATTTAAAAGACTACCAAACCTAGTAGAGACAAAGCTTCTATCGGCTCCAATATCAAATAGTACAGTAGCATAACAACCATTAATAGGAAATTTACTTGTAACAACAGTAGTATCGTTTAGAGCCTCACCTGAACCGATGACAAACACTCTCCCTTTGTTACCACCATTGTTGTCGCCATTACCAGTGTTTTTTTTGTTGTTTCCATTATTCCCAGCACCATTGCCATTCTTCCTCAACTGAGGGCAGTTCCTCTTGTAATGCCTTTCTTTTCCACACTCAAAACCGCCTTTTGGTGTTTCCTGTGTTTGTCGTGGCTTATTCACCAATTCATCATGACAATATTTTGCTGCATGCCCTAGCCTTCCACAACGCTGACTCTTGAAGTTGTCACACCTGCCGATGTGATGATAGTTGCACCGGTTGCACTTTGGATGCTTCCCCAAGTATCCACCTTATCCTCGGTTTGAGGAAGATGACTGTTTAAAATTCCGGTTGTTGTCGAATCTCCTTTGCTATTGTTGTTGTTGCTGCTGGTGTTGTTAGAGGACGAGCCCTTATTGCCAGTATTTTCCCGCTTGCGTTTGTTATCGGGTACGCTAGCCACCGAGCCCCATTTGGGTAGCTTTCCTTGTTCCACTACTTGGTCGGTTAGCCTGTGGGCTAACCGAATAGCCTGTTGTATGGTGGCAGGGTTAGAGGCTATCACCATACTCTGAATCTCAGGTACCAACCCACGTAAGTACAGCTCAATCCTCTTGTAGATCTTGTTCACCATTCCCGGGCACAAGGTTGCCAACTTGTGAGACCTGGTGGTATAGGCCTCAATCTCAGAGCCTTGCATCTTCAGCTGCCAGAATTCAACTTCTAGCTTTTGCAGCTCATCACGAAGGCAATACTCCTCAGACATCATTGTCTTGAATTCTTCCCAGGGTAGGTCATTAGCCATCACCAGACCCAGCATCTGCACCTGGGCATTCCACCAGGAGAGTGTTGCGCCTTCGAGGGTTCCAGTGGCGTACTTCACTTGATCAGCTGGCGGGCAGTTGCATTTAGCAAAAACTAATTCAGTCTTCTCAAACCACCGCACCAATCCTACGGCTCCTTCAGCTCCACTGTAAGTATGGGGCTTACAATCCATAAAGGCTTTGTATGTACAGGGTGGGGGTCATGTGCCAACCAACCAAAACATTAGTTAAACAGCTTAAATAAGCAACTAGAGTATTTGTCAAGCCACTTGTATCCTGCTGGCTGTGCGGCTTGTACAGCAGCCACTACCGCCTGCACATGTTCATTAATCAAGGCAGCCAGTTCAGTAGGAGTCATATTCACTGCACCCGCTCCATGTCCGCGTCCTGCGCCACGTCCTCTGCCTTCACCTTTCATTTTCACTTTACATTTACAAACATAATAATGAGCCACATCTAACATATTTATCTCATTGAAGCATAGTAAATAGTAAGAAAATAATGAAGTTTATCAACCATAACATTTATAACCAAAATAATAACCAAAGATAAATAGACTGTAAGTAATTCACAAAATATTCAATCGATGTCAAAATTTTCAGTTTCTCAGTTGGGTGGGAAACAACCCTTCCCACATAGGTTTAAAAGAAAACACTATGTAGTCCAAGTTAGTGAATATGAAGATCAATCTAACATATCAGATCCATCACTATCATCCTCTGTCTCTATAGGTTCTTCTTCTTTCGGGGCTTCCTCTGGCTCTTTTTTGGGTTCCTCTTCGGGTTTCCCCTCGGGTTCTGCGGCAGTATGCATCACCGCAAACTGGGCTTCCTGGTCACCAAGTCTTACCTCATAGTCGTGGATGGTGTTATCCCTAGCATCCGAGCGATGGATCGCCTGAGCCATTCTATCAACTATGGAGCACTGGAAGTCATAGCACTTTAATTGCAGTTCCTTCACTTCCGCCACCATCATCTTAGTCTCACGTAGCTCATGTCGTAGAGCGCCAACCACTTCATTCAGCTTATTAGTGCGTCGTTTCTCTGTGTCTAGAGCAACAACTAGAACTGCAATCACTGGCTCGCTAGAATGTCGTATCGAAGGGAGGGTAGGTGTAGGTAACTCAGGAGTAGACCTAGTCGTCGGTCTAGTGGGCGGGGGTTTAGGAACATGCTCCCTATAAAGCATGCGGTTTACGTAGGAAGGATAGTAACTCCAATCCCGCAGAGCATCACGTTTAGGCAGTGCTAATGGTTGATCCCAGTCTATCTCCTCGGGAGGATAAGGGAGTCGGGGCCACTCAGGTCCTCTATCGGGTATAGGAGGAGGAGGAGGTGATTCACAACGTGCAGGCCTCTTACCTAAAGCCCATGAAGATGATGCCATGCTGCAGTGCATATGATGTGTATGCCAATGAGTATACAACAAGGGATAAGTAACAAGTAACTAATAAACTATACGGTTATAGACTAGTGTGTATGCAACCTAGTTCCCTATAACCAATGGCTCTGATACCAATCTGTCACACCCTCAATTTCCACATGCGGGGTTTTACCACGAGGCGTGTGAACATACCAAGATCTAAGTCATTAGTTACTCAGAATGACACTATATGAAACATTTAAAACAAACCAGAGTTTATAACTTCAAAACTATGCGGAAGCGTTTAATAACTAAGTCAAACCCAAAGTAATGAAATGTAAAATGCGAAAACACGTGCCAAACCATTATTTAAAACAAAATGAATATTAAATCCCAAATGCAAAACAAGGTTTGTTCCAATGCATGCAGACCCCTGAGTGTTCCTAGGCGCTGGTGCTAACCTCGACCTGAGAATAGCATACTAAAAGAGTCAACACAACAGTTGGTGAGTTCAAGAGTTTGCGTTTAACATAAGCAGTAACAGCCGTAAAACATAAGAAGTGCATTGAAATAGATAGCTAGTCTATGTTCATAAGTAATAACCATAGTGATTTCGCGATTAAAGCTGACTGTGTTTCGTTTGTTGCCTCCCGTCACAACATACCAGGTCATGACGATATTTGTGTTAGGACAATACTACACCCGTTTGACCTCGAGTCGCATGGGTGGGGCTTGTCAGACCCCATAGTACTACCCAAAATTTTCTACTAGTTACCAATATTAACGATCCGAAAGTGTGAGGACTTTCAAGGTATATCACACTATGTTACACTATACACAACTTACAATAATAAAGCGTTTGTAAACGAGTATGCTATCTCCCCCAAGAGAGAGTGTATAAAAAGTAGGGCATGACCTCACCTGGTGTGCAACGAACAATAACAAAGAGCTAACGATGAGTGGAAAAACAACCCGTCACAGGTTACCTAGAACACGCAAGTACATAAGTACGTGTACATAAAAAGCTTAACAACCCTAGGTGCCAAATAAACACATTGACCTAAGGTTTTGGAAAAACAAGACTCATTTGACCTAGTTGACCCATTTGACCTATTGTTAATTGAAATCACGTCTGATCAAGTATAGCAATTCAACATACATAGTTATCATACAAGTTATTCACGTATGTCACATCGTCAATCTTAAGTTCTATCAAGATCATCATACCCACATATATTATCATACAACGCATACAAATCTCAAACAATAAATCATACTCAATACAATTATAATTACATCACAAGTAATAAATCATACATGGAGTCTAATCATGCACTACATGCTATGTGAAGCCACTCACGACTTCACATCCTAAACCCTGCTAATGCTACTAAGTAGGGGCCTCAAGTATCCATACAACTCAATCAACACAATCTACAATATTAGACATCATCAACAAGCATTCTAATATGATCCAAACATCATGAACTTGCCCAATTCACAATATCAAATGATCTACATGAATAAAGTTTCCCTTTCGGGAAAGTAACACCCAAAATCCATCTAACACTCAATTCATTCATAAATTCATCAACTTTATACCTAATCAAGTTTATAACAATCATCTAAACATGATAAATATCATCAATTCATCATAATTCTCAAATCTCATACATAAAAGTTTCTACTTATAGCAAGGTATGAACAACGCATCAAATCCATGAATTTCTTGCATAATCCACATAAACTAACATCAATGCAATACAACTAACATCAAAACATCATCAAACAACATCAATTTCAGGATTCATCATGTTAATTGAACTAGGGTTTGATCATTGATGAAAATCAAGAAAATTAGTTGAGAAACTCACCTTAAACGTGATATAGATCAACAATTCCACTTGGTACTACTTGGAATTGATCAAAATCAATTGTGTTGAGATGCTTGAAGGCTGAAATCGCAAGGGGGGGGGGGGGGATTGGGAGAGGTGTTTCGGCCGATTAGGGGGATTTGGGGAGATTAGGGTTTGTTTGGTGGTTTAAATATGGTAAGGATTTCTCTAATTTCTCCCTATTCTCTTATAAATTATAAAAGTAGTCTTTTTTTATACTTCTAAATAATTTTAGTTACATAATACATGAATTATTATCAACTAACAATAATCATATAATCCAACTTGTAAACACCACACATGAATCATTAATCACACGTAATCACGTTATAATGCGAAAAACGTAAATAACACTTAATATTCATGAATCACATAACCACATGTTAATAATCAACATGATTAATTAAGTTATTATTAGTTTGCCAATATTAGTTATTGTTAAGTCACCAACGTTGAACGACAACTAGTATGTGCTCACGACACGTGTATGCAAAACCTAACGAAACTAACGGAGTTTGTTAACGGAAAATTATCAGATGTCACATTATCCCATGTTGAAAGAATTTTCGTTGGTCTGCTTATAGTCCATAAAGGCTTGTTGTCTGCTTCATTTTATTGATAGTTTGTCTTGTCTTACTTTACCCTCACCTCTTTTTGTTGTAGAATTTTCAAATAAATATCAATTAAGCTCTCTCACGCTTCCTTTATTTATTAACCATTTGAAGAAAGTTACAACTTTAAAAAGATCAATCCAAGATCAAAGACTAAACAGAGGACTTGTGAATCAAGTTTCACCATCATCATTTTTGTGTTTGTATTTAAGTAGTTATTCACCGCGAAGAGAATTACGCGGTGATCACTACCTTTGTTTAATGAGACGTAAAAGGTGACCGTGATCATTATATAGTGAGCAGTATAATTTGATTACTACTAGTTTTTAATGAAACGTAAAAGGCTACACAACCTTACCTTTGGTTTACTGATGATCTATACCATTTTGGAGAGACGGTTTTGTCATTTCTTTATTTGATTATTTGTTCAAGTATATGTTGTAACAAGAATTTTTCATATTAATACTTCATAGTCAAAGAAATTTGTTTAAAACGGAAACAATTTACCCGCTCTTTAGTTTGCTATGATAACCTTAGAAGTCTAAAATGAACATCACTAAAAAGTAAAGGTGTTCAAATTTAAATATCCAAAAATTTGGATATCAGAGTTTCGAATATTCTTAACTAATGAATAATTAAAGTTACTATCCAAATCTTTACTCAAAATTTTGAATATACGAAATTTTAAATACAGATTCAAATAGTAAAACAAATATTTGAAACACTTAAAAATATATGTGTAGATATTAATATTTTAAATTCTAAAAATAATTAAATAATAAAAACACAAGACACAAAGAAACATATATATATATATATATATATATATATATATATATTATTTTGTGTTTTAATTCAGATTTTGTTAAATTTAAATAACAAAATTAATTAAAAATATGTGAATATAAAGTTTCTGTTAGTTTGGATATCCGAACTATCCGAACTTTCTAAAATTACTATCCGAATCTAAAAGTTGAGATATCCAAATATCCTAAATTTTGGGATAGTTCCGGTTCGGATTATTGGATTTTTCATTTGGATTTTTGGATTCGAATATTTTGCATACCCCTACTAAAAACACAAGCATTTCGGTAATCGCTTGGCAGTGGACTATCGAGAAGGAAACGGTTTTGGCTTGTGTTTCGGTCGATGTTCCGCAGGATCCCATATCCGGTAATGTTTAACTTTATATAATGTTTAATCATCATAAACCATTTAGTTATTATATAAGTTTCAATTACTACATACTTTTTCATTATTATGCAATGTTTAATTATTATATTATTATATTATATATAAAGTTTGGTAACTCAGAAACGTTTCACCATTCATTCAACGCTGTTACGAAACAGTTTTACATCGTAATGGGGCGCGCATGAAGAATATCGTTCTCACAATCAACATAACTCGGTAGAGGGATATTAGCCGAAAGCTGACAAAGTTAACTACATCCACAACAATCTCCACAATCAAAGGAAAAGTGGTATAAGTGATAGTGATGTTTTGAAAAGCAGAACCAATCAATGTCCAAAATAACGAGACGATGTTTGACCCATTGGCTGATCTAGAAGTTTTATGAGTATGATTTCGAAACGAGTCAGTCCTCTGAATTATAAAGACATTCGAGTCCAATGACTACAGCATTTATAAGGAGCTCTAATTGACCTAAACAAGGAGCAAGAGAAGAGTCCGGAAGAGCTGTCACGACTGCTCAAGAGGACAACTGATATTTGGGTAAGCATTTGAGGTGATTTTGTTATTTTATGAGATCAAATTTCATCAGCTCAAGATGCGTCCAATCGATGATAAATCCTCGCATTGAATGTGCACCTTCTGTGTGTTGATTTTGTATTGGTCCTTTTGTAGTCTTATTAGCATTTATTCTTAAAACATTTATCATTTGTAAATAAGATTTCTACCATATATTCTTAATTTTAATGGCATAATGTCATAGTTATAACTTGTAACCCATGTATTCTCAACAAGTCTAATGTAATAATGAAGTTTAGTATTAAAATGAAAACGTCCTGTTACCCTTGCAAATGATATCCTTTCTTCTAAGTTTTAAGTCATTAACCACAACTATCTTTTAACAAGCCTAATTAATGAAGTTTAACATTAAACTTCACTTTTGCTCTATGTGTTATAATCTAAATAACATTTTTCATTCATAAGTTCCAAACTCATGGTTTTTACTCCTCAATTTGTCGCAATAAACGCCAACCCACTAACTCCGTTAAATATTCTCGCTACAAGCAAGGGTGCTCGGGTCTTCTTACATATAATGACTAATTATTTAGTTTATCAAACTAATAGAGAGTGTTTTTGTAAATTGCGTAAAAAATATTCTAGAAAATTAAACACTAAACTCAAATTGATTTACATACCAGTTTTTTTTAAAAATACGTATATTAGAGAGAGAGAGAGAGAGAGAGAGAGAGAGTTGATAAGAGGGAAAAATCTTATCATTTAATTACCTCAAGGGTACCCGCCCATGGCGGGCGGGTTCTGCGCCTTGATCAACGTGCACAGTCTGTCTTCGCATGTGAGTGTGTGCAGTGGTGTGAGTGTGTGCAGTGGTGTCACATAGAGGAGAGACCTCGCCTTTCCAGGGGCAGGTTCTCCTCGCCCAAATTTCCACCACACGTTTAACCTACCCGATCACCTACCATCAATTAACCATCCGAAATTTTTGTATATAAAGCATCCGAATTTTATTTTTGATACATTCAACCCAATATTTCCGTATTCAATCCCAACATTTAAAATAAAATCTTAGTCATTATCATGGCTCGACCTTGTTTTTTACAATTATTTTGCGGTGGTGATATTTCATTCGAAAATAGAAATATCATATGTGATGGTTCTACTAGAAGTTCAACAATTATTCTTCGTAATAGAGTGTTATATGAAGAATTTGTTGATTTAGTTTATATTCATCTTCAAGTTCAAAAAGAGTATTATAATTTAAAAATAAAATAATATTACTTATATGGTGGTTTTTTTCAAAGATCTGAAATTTTTAATGACTCAAGTCTAGAAGACTTGTATTATTTGGGAGAAAATGTTGAAAATTTCCAAGAAAATGTTTATGTTATCATTGAGCTGAAGATGTATGTACAATAATCCAATTATATGGATCATCTAGGCGGTTTCTCTGTATCAGAAGCACTCGGTTCGTCAAGCAATTGTCATCATTAAGGCAATGTAAGATCAGATGATTACCAAACCGGTCCGTCAACCAATTCTCATCATCAAGTCGACGATGATAACGGAGGTTTTGATAAGTCAGATGATGGTATTTCAGACAGCAGTGAAGATACTGAACTCATCCCATCACAAGAAGAATCTAGTGATGATGACAACAACAGCTATGGAGTTTCAGACCATTATAATTCTGGTGTTAATCCAGGATCTTACGAGGAGATGAACTATTCTGAAGATCCTCAAGAGTTAAGAGATTATAAAGCTGCTGATTTTGATGATGAAGACCATATGGATATATGGAATGAAGAGTCAAAAGAAATCTATGTTGGGATGTACTTTAAATCGAAAGATGAAGTAATGCATGCAATGTGGTTATGGAATCTTGCATGTAACAGAGTGGCTGTAGTAGTTGAAAGTAAACGTACAAGATGGAGAGCAAAGTGCTACAGCACTAGCCCTAATTATAATAATAATCTTCATAATGGTCCTCTATGTACATGGTATGTGTATGCATCCAAGAACCACGATCATCATATGTGAAGAATTTCAAGATGGGTTAATGCACACAACTGCTTTGGTATTGTTGTTGATAACAACAATAGAAGTTTCAAATGCATAGATATTGTTACACGTATCATCCATTTTATTCGTCAGGATATTGCTTTTTCCATCAAGCAAATTCAAGCATATTTAAAAGACACGTTGAATGTTGATGTTTCATATAATAAAGTCTGGCGAACTAGAAAAGCTGCTATTGAGAGTATTTATGGTAGCTGGGAGAGTAACTTTGAGCAATCACTTACGTACATCAACGCATTACAAGAGAAGAACCATGTTATCGTGGAATGGTTACATCATCCGACCGGTACATCTGCTTATTATACATTCAAATATGTGTTTTGGGCATTCGGTCCAATAATTAAAGCATTCAGTTATTGTCAGCCGGTGATATTTGTTAACGACACTTTCTTGAAAGGTTCCTACCGTGGTAAAATGTTAATTGCAGTTGCAAAAAATGCAAACAACTACGTAATGCCGGTGGCTTACGTAATTGTAGATGAAGAGAGGGTAGAAAGTTGGAGTTGGTTTTTTGAGCAATTTTGGTCACACATTGCAGTTCACCACAATTCTATTGGTTCGGGAAAAAGTTATGTGTTATTTCCGATAGGCACAAAGGAATTATTCGTGCAATGAATACTCTTGAAGAGTGGAAAAATAATATTGTGCATCGATTTTGTCTCCGACATGTTTGAAGTAACTTCATGCAAAAGTTCAAGGTTTCTAGCTTAAAAAGGCTATGTTGATCTATCGGAAGCACCACCAAACAAAGTAAGTATAACTATTATGTAAGTCAAATGACAAGCATCAATCTAGAAGCATGGAAATATTTAAAAGCTATTAAAAAGAGTAAATGGACGCTTCTACATGATAAAAATCATCGTCGGTGGGGTAACCTAATAATGAAAATTTCAGAAAGCTTCAACAATACGTTGCGAGGTGTCAGGCTTATACCAATAAAAGCTATTATTAATTGTACATTCGAGAAAACAGTCGAACAGTTCAGAAAGCATACTGACATCGCAGCCAACTGCAACACAGCGTTACCCCCTCGCATATGGCGTTTGTTTAATGCACGTGATATTGACTAGCAAGAACACATCATAACAGAGTTCAGTTACAGAGAGGCGAGGTATAGAGTTCTGTCAAAGATCCAAACAAATGAAGTTGGTGGAAATGATTATACCGTGGAATACAAAAGCAGAACTTGCACGTGTGGTAAATGGCAGATGCAAAGATTCCCATTGTCACGACCTGCCTAAAATCAAATCGTGTATCTCGAATTCCGGAAGTTTCCGGAATCATACGGAGGCATATAGGGCTGTCCGGAAGTCTCCGGAACAGCCTAAAACGTGTTGGACCTTGAAGGAACACAAGTGGGTATCCAAAACAACCTTGAATCATCAAGAATGATCAAGATATTCACTTGGAAATATCTAGAAGTTGGGTTCTCATGAAAGGTCTAGAATGGCCTTCAAAGATCTATCAAAATATCATATAAATATTGTATTATTAGAAAACTCTAGATCAAGAATGATCTAGATACATGAGACAAGTATAAATAGGTGATGAAGTCCTCATTTGTAGGTACCCAAAATCCATACAAGTCTAGTGTAAAGCACTTGTAAAGCACACTTGTAAACTACCTTGTAAGCAATACAAAGTCATTTGTATTACGAGCTTGCAAACGCTTCCGCATCGTAACTTGAATTGTTACTTCATTTGGGTCACAAAGGCTGAACTTAGAAGGATTCTAAGTGCCGCACGAGAGTCGAATAAATCACTCCGTGACAAGTGGTATCAGAGCAACGTCGGTTCATTTGGGATGGCAACCGAAACTAGCAAAAGTGCAGCTGTTGAAGATAAACGAGGTCGAGATGAAACCCAAAAGGGGTTAAAGAAGGAACGAGGTATGTCCAAGGATCGTACCTTGGAAAAACGAGTTAATGACCTGGAGGCAGGCGTTGTCGAAACAGGATCTCAGGTCGACATTTGTCTCCAACGATTGGACGTATTAGAAGAAGACTTTAATGAGCTCCGAGAAGGACTCAAGGCTGCTATGGAATTACTTCGAGATGAAGTAAAACTGATGATCAAAGATGCAATTGGAGACGCTACAACTAAGTTGCGAAAAGAGATGGATGATCTATCCAATGACATGCATCGCAGCCTACTTGGCATGGAAGCCAAAATAAACGATTGCAACAAAGCCATGATCACAACAGGAGGGAACGTTGTGAACCTGACACCGAGAGTTGAAATTCCCAAACCATCACCGTTTATGGGCAAACGAGAAGCTCGAGCGGTTGATGACTTTATCTGGGAAATGGAGCAGTACCTAGGAGGGGTACAAGTCTTCGATGACGCAACCAAAATAAAGACAGCAACGATGTATTTGAAAGATACGGCAGCGCTGTGGTGGAGACGTCGAAGCATGGATATCGAACGAGGTACGTGTACAATCAAAACTTGGACTGAATTTGTTCAAGAACTCAAACGACAATTTTATCCGGTAAATGCTGAACACGAAGCGAGAAGTCGACTTCGTAAGCTCAAACAAACCGGGACCATCAAGGACTATGTCAAAGAGTTTACAACCCTTGTCCTTGAGATCCCGGACTTATCGGATAAAGACTCCCTCTTCTACTTCCTCGATGGTCTGCAATCATGGGCCAAGATAGAACTAGAGCGAAGAAATGTTCAAGATCTTGCTTCAGCAATTGCAATAGCTGAAAGCTTGATCGATCTTAAAGAAAAACGACCATATAGGCCCATGAATGAGGAATGTGATGAGGAGAAAGGTGGGGGAGTTAAGCCCAATTATGATCGGAGGGTGGAACCAAGGAAACCACCACGATACGACAACGAAAAGCGCACTCCAAAATCTTGCTTCATATGCGATGGACCGCATAACGCTCGGGATTGCCCGAAGAAACAAAGTTTGCAAGCCATGGTGGTGAGGAATGATGATGCATCCCACGAAGACAAGGAGGTTCGTCTCGGGGCAATGCAACTACAAGTTCTAAACGCGTTAACGGCACATGAAGGGAAGCCGTTAAAGTTGGCTAAGTCGCGCCCCACGGAGAGACAGGGCAACATTACAAACACGGAGACCAAAGGACTTCGGTTTGTGAACATAGAAGTGAATGGACGACTTGCAAAGGCACTGGTCGATACTGGAGCAAGTCATAACTTTATCACACGTGAAGAGGCTAAAAGACTTGGTTTAAGAATCTCCACGCGTGATGGATTTCTTAAAAACGCCAATGGTGACGCAAAACCGATCGAAGGAATGTCATGGGCTGTCAAGACTAAGATCGGGACATGGCAAGGTAAGCTCGATTTCTCGATAGCACCATTGGGCGATTACAAGATCGTGCTCGGGATGGACTTTTTCAGAAAAGCAAAAGCCGTTCCAGCAACTTTTCTGAACACCTTGTACATCATCAAGGGCGATCAAGTGCACACTGCAATGCTGGAGTCAAGCACCAGCCACAAAGGGAAAATGTTATCCGTCTTGCAACTCGCAAGAACAAGCCGGGGGAAACTCAAGAAACACGACGAGGACGTCGTGGGTTTAGGTGGGGGAGAATGTCACGACCTGCCTAAAATCAAATCGTGTATCTCGAATTCCGGAAGTTTCCGGAATCATACGGAGGCATATAGGGCTGTCCGGAAGTCTCCGGAACAGCCTAAAACGTGTTGGACCTTGAAGGAACACAAGTGGGTATCCAAAACAACCTTGAATCATCAAGAATGATCAAGATATTCACTTGGAAATATCTAGAAGTTGGGTTCTCATGAAAGGTCTAGAATGGCCTTCAAAGATCTATCAAAATATCATATAAATATTGTATTATTAGAAAACTCTAGATCAAGAATGATCTAGATACATGAGACAAGTATAAATAGGTGATGAAGTCCTCATTTGTAGGTACCCAAAATCCATACAAGTCTAGTGTAAAGCACTTGTAAAGCACACTTGTAAACTACCTTGTAAGCAATACAAAGTCATTTGTATTACGAGCTTGCAAACGCTTCCGCATCGTAACTTGAATTGTTACTTCATTTGGGTCACAAAGGCTGAACTTAGAAGGATTCTAAGTGCCGCACGAGAGTCGAATAAATCACTCCGTGACACCATGCTCACATGCAATTGCCGTTTGCCGCCATAGAGGTGAATCACCTCATAACATTGTTCATCAGGTCTATAGTACTATTGTTTATCAAGAACAGTATAACGGTCATTTTTACCTGCTTCATCACCCTGATTATTGGACGAACCCGGGTTGGAGGATAAGAGGCGATCCATCAAAAATCACCACGTCATGAGGTAGGAGACGCACGAGAAGGATACACAATGAGATGGATGTTCATCATCCAGATACACCTATTATACGTAGATGTTCAATATGTAGACAAACAGGTCATAACATGAACACTTGTCCAAACTCATATTCATGAGGAGATTGTTGTATATTAATTTTATTTGATGTTTACGGGTTATTATTGTTAATATTATTATGTTAGTTTTATATTATAAAATATAAATATTAATTATAAAAATAATTATTTTATTCCAAAAAAACTCGTATAAATACCACTGCCCTTCTCATAATGGCACACTACATTTCACAACTTCCCTTCCAAAAAACATCACATAACCCATAAAAATAGCACACCGACCCGGTAAAGTACCGGTTCATGAACTCCGATCGACGAGTTCAATTCTACAAAGGTTGAGGTGGCCTAAGAAGCAACATGAATCATCTTCGTCAGAAAACAACCCCGTGCATACACCATTTTTAGTTGCAGATGAAGAAGAATCTAAGAACTGGTCAAAAGATTCTATTAACTTCTACAACAACGGGGATGCGTCATATTGTGTTTCAGTTCTATTTGGTGGTAAGTGGCTTGGGAAGGATTTTGGGGTGCTTTATAAGGCTACGAACGCGACGGTCGTCTTTCTCCATTGGTAAAAATAATATATATTTTCAGTTAAATAAATTAGTTTTATATAATATTTATTAGATGTTAATACTTTATATCACAGCATATAGAAGGTTGGGTAAAACGGATGATGCGGATGAGACGTGAAAAGCTTGCGAAATTTGGACCATCAGGGTTGAATTGGACAATTTTACCACTCAGTTTCAGGATGAATTATGTGTGTGGGAAGATGTCAAACTGTCAAATATGCCAACGGAACTGATGAGTTGTACCCTCCATTTTGGGAGTTGCAATATGTTTATATTCCGATACTTATAAAAGCAGTAGAAGATTGGTTACTTATCCGAATCAACTTGCATACAATGGAGATCCTTTAGTATTGGTTAAATAAATTATATCGTGAACTATATCATGAGTTAGTTCTTCCTATTTTAAATTTTATTCCATATAATTTTTACTGTCTGATGGAACAAATTGGTTACTGGAAAAAAAATTATACTAAACCATTTATTCATCCAGATAAAAGGGATGACATGCCTTTCACAACTACTGAGGAGTACTTGCCTAAGGATAGGGGTGACCTTGGTGGTGATTCAGGGGTTTTTGTTTGTATGTTAATGCAAAAGCTAGTTCAAGGAAAAACCTTAAGTATGGAGGGAGATTTTAAAGACACGTGTGCAAGATATCAACGCTATATGGCAAAAGATTTTTATTAGTATCGTTATACATATAGTCACCCTGAATGGTTCACAGAAAAGATAGTCGTTACGCAAGACCCACAAGTGGCCTTCTTTGTTGTATTACCGCTTTACTTGTTAGTTTTATTGTACTACTTGTTAGTTTTTGGATGTTTATTCTAATAATATTGTATTTTATGTTTATTTTATGTCTGTGTTTTATAATAAAATTGCATTCTACAATTAATAGATAAAAATACAAAAAAATACATAATTAAAAAGGTAAAAATACATCACTAAAAATATAAAAGAAATAACATCTAATGAGTGTCATCATTATCGTTTGCTGCTTCATCATTTAAGTCAAATGAGCAAGGAGATGCATTAAAAAACCGGTCAACTGATTGAGGCGTCTCTTGAAATTGAGGGTAATAAGGTAGCGGGGAAGAATGGTGAAACGATTGTTCATAAGTAGTATTAGGGCTTTGATAAGGATTTGACGGGTCCCCTTCTTCAAAATTCTAGGTACCCATTTGACTAAATTGTGGAAACTAAGTACTTGAGATACCACCATAAATAAAATCTTGGTTACCCATTTGGCTTAAAAAGAGGGAGTCGAACTGTTGTTCCGTGAAAACCCTTTGTTCTGTCATATTCTGTTGCTCCACATTATCATCAACAACTTGTCGACCAACCCGCCCTCATCCTCTACCCCTTCTGCTTAAACGTTGTGTGATAGGAGGAAGTTGAGTATTATCAACATTCTGTGTCACATGTGTTGGTAGATAACTTTTATGATTTGCATGTGCAAATTCCATATAACGGCTTGCCATATTCCTCCCCATTTCATCCTCTGGTCTTTGATAAAACTGACTCATCCCATCCATCTATAATAACATTATGAAAGATTAATTTTAAAATAATAATAATAATAATATTAATAATAATAATTAAATAATCATTATGACAAATAAATTAATAATAATAATAATACCATCATTTTCAATCTTTGTCTATTATTTTGGAAGCCATGAGGGTTCATGTCTTGATGAGCCGGGTTTGTTGTATACACAACATTACGCTCTAAATACCACCTCATGTTTGCTTTAGAAGCAATTGGCGAATGAGTGTATGCTTCATTCACAATTGAATTATGTCAAGACGTCCATGCTTGAACAAAGATATTATGATGTTGTATCCAGTTTTTATTTCTACCACCTTTACGAGCAATCGAATGTAGATTTGTGTGTTGCTCCGGGTTAGTAACACAGATTGGTTGAAACATTCCAAACTGTCTTAAAACCCTACTTGAAATGTGAGGCTCAACAACTTCCTAACATATAAGGTATATATCAGTTCTCCAGCTTTGATATCCACTTATGCAGATATCAGGTAGAAGGTGGATGATATTATCATAAGGCCTCCAATTAAACTGATATAAAAAATATGAATTAATATGTTTTCACAATGTTAATTTATACAAAATAATATTAGATTAATATTAATACCGTGGCCTCATTTAATGACACAGCTGAGATCGATACGCATGGTGTTTACATAACTAAGTTCACCCTTCCATCTGTAATAAAGTTTTCAAATATACCTGGTTAACTAGAAAAATATAAGATTACTGAGAAATAGTCAATTTATAAGTTTTTTAACATACCGTGCACTATATGGTAATCTGAAATCAATCGATCGAGTATTCTGGGGACACATAGAAGGTAATCTTTCCCATGCCCATAATTGCAACAAGAATAAAGACCCACCAACCTCTCGATTTGTGACACTCGTTGCCTTACATAATTGTCTATACAAAGATGTTAAAACTGCACTTCCCCAACTAAGTCTACCGTAGTTATTTAAGTTTTTAATATGACTTAAATAATTTATATGCACCCACTTGCTAAGAAGTATCAGAAAATAAAGTGGCACCAATCATAAAAAATATAATTAATCTAACTCGTTGGATGCACTGAAAATCTGTGACATTATTAGGGAATGGTTTTATTATTTCATCTAAAATAAACCTTAGGCTTAACTTTTAACCACTTACAGCGCTTGTAGCAAGTGTACAGCTGGTTAAATACTCAAACTTCA
Organism: Flaveria sonorensis; assembly: GCA_025506505.1. Classification (NCBI taxonomy): domain Eukaryota; kingdom Viridiplantae; phylum Streptophyta; class Magnoliopsida; order Asterales; family Asteraceae; genus Flaveria; species Flaveria sonorensis. The sequence goes on from CM046437.1 coordinate 60,341,690, forward strand.
TTATAATTTCAGAAGCACTCATAGCATAATCAGTGCCAGAAACAACATCACCTTCAACCGGCAAACCCCAGTAAATGAAATGTGTGTGTCTCCGGCCTCCATCTCTCCACCAAAGCTGAGATAAGAGCACGGTCAAGTTTGCGATAACCACACTCGATCACTTTCGCAAAACAAGCCAACCTTATATGTCTCATAATATTATCAAGGATAGGCTCTTCATCAATGTAATCCCAAAAAGCTTTATCACCTCGTCTAACACGTAAAATTCCTTCATCGCTTTCTGGATCTCGAAAATAATAATCAGCTCTATGTTAACCACTTAAAAATAACAAATCATTATTTAGTGGACCTGGTGTAATTCTCCAGCTCATTTTGATTTTTGAAATGAAGTATGACATTATAGAAAAAATTAGGTTCAAAGATAGTGAGAAATTGGATAAATGGGGGTGGGGGTGTAATGAACAAAGAATGAAATTTTGTTGGTTTAAATAGGATAAATGGGGGTGGGTGTAAGAGAATTAAAGGAAAAAGGGTCGGTGGGGGTGTTAGTTGATATATTAAAGGCGAAGACAATGTGTCAAAACTCACCCCTGCCAAGGGCGCGGTCCGCTGCTGTCATGTCACATCAGGGTGGGCGGTTGTAACGTGTGGTTTAGATGGGTTGTAGAAAATAAATCGGACGGTGGAGGTTAGTTGGAGAACTCGCCCTTCCATGGGCGAGATCCCCCGATTCACGTTGACCAAGGAACAGAACCTGCCCCTGCCATGGGCGGGTACCTTTGAGGTAATTAAATAACAAGACTTTCCCCTCTTGTCAACTCTCTCTCTAAAATACCTATTTTTAAAAAAAAAATCTTTACATACATACATGCTTGCATACATACATACCTTCACACTAACACATATACACACTAACTTTCATCTCCATCTCCGACCAGCCATCCTCTTCTCTGATTACCGTAGGTCTTCGATTCTAGGGCTACACTTATGGGCATGACGAGATTCAAGGGTTTGATTTTAAGCATAAATAGATTCAAGGGTAGCTGAACAACTAGTAATCAAAGGAGATATGGGTTCAGATTGATGGTGATTGGCAACAGTAGGTCTTCATTGTGCGATTAGGGTTTGATTCGCCACAGAGGGTCTTCGATTTGTGGTTTTTCTTTAGTTTTTGAACAAAAGTATGCTTTAATCAGGTCATTTTGTAGATTCAGCAAATGATCAAATGGAAATGGATGTACCATTTTTGGAATATCTATTTGATTATCCAATCCCTAAAGTTCCGTAACAATATGCAAAACATCACCCCATTGTCAGATACAAAATGTACGCCACTTTGATTCAATGCCCTTTGATGAAGCACTATGGGGTTTTGATGCTAGAAGCTTCATAGGGGCGCCCTCGCTCTTTTTTTTTACTAGTAGTATAAATTTTTGGTTAAGTAATTTAATATTTTTATGAATATTGAGTCCGCCATTGGTTTAAGGGGGCGTGGTGAATGGTTAGCAATGGTGAAGAGAGTGAGAAAGACTAAGGGGAGAGGAAGGTTTGTGATAGGGTTTTAATTATTTTAAATATATTATTAAACTATATTACGTTATTGGCAGTGTTTTCAGACTTGGATCGAACAGATCGGTCAAACCAGGATTCAAAGGTCGGACCGGTCTGATCCACCCTAAATTGTTTTATTTTCAAGGAACCGGCCAGTTCGAACCGGTTCGGTGGTCAGACCGGGAACCATGACGGACCGGATTTTAAAAAAAAAATTATTTTTTTAGTTTTGTGGATTTTAATGAGTTTAACGGATGGTTCGAACTATTATTTAGAGTGTTGAACATAAGATTATTGTTTAGTTTTATATATAATTATAAACTACACATATAAAGTATTTATATTGAATTATATATATAACTATATATCTAATATATATATATATATATGTATAATTATGATATGATCCTGTTCTTAAATCCGGTTTGATACGGTTCGACCAGTCAACCAGTAAGGCGACCGGTTCACCGTGAGATCCGATTCCGAAAACATTGACTATTGGTTCTCCTAATAATATACATTTTTGATAAATTACATAATCCTTACATGTAAAAAATACCTAAATACCTTTGCTTTTAATAAGGGAGTAAGAACATGATTTCAATACCTTTTTGATAAAAATCGTCATTTTGACCAACAATAGAGGGTAAAACCAAAGTTTACTCAATAAACTCTAATATTTGAGAAGGTCCGTAAATGTAATAAATCAAATGTACAAGAATTATTTGAATTATCAAAAAAACTAGAATAATAGGACCGTGCTTCGTCGCGGGTACTCTCGTGACTTACAGCAAGCTAATGCTTAGTAAAATGTATATGAAAACGTTAAAAAATAATCACGTTACGAATCCAATATAAAAAGTAAGAAAATAAGAAGATAAAAATAATTTAAAGATAACAAAAGGACATGTAGTTTATAAACAAATTAAGATGAATATTTATAAAATGTACAGAAAAAGGAATAAAAAGTAAAAGAAATGAAAAATGGTTAGGAAATAAAGAAAAAAAAGCATATAAGATGGCAAATGAAATTTTGAAATTTAAGAAAATCCTAGTTCGCTATGAAAATGAACACTGAATAACACGAAAGCTAATTTAGTAAAAAATAAACACGATGGATTTTATATCCCCGAAATCAAATTAACCATAAAGATAAAAAATAATTAATGGTTTATATGTATAATTGTTTCATGTGATGTATATACTTATATGCATGTATTATATGTGTGTGTATGTATACGCATATGTGTGACGGATATATTAATGGTTTACTATGTATGGTAGGTGCACATGATCGACATGTATTCATATTGAAATTCCTAATTTGATTTCAAATCAAAATATGAAAGACCCAAATTCATGATTGTATGTCATGTCAATAATTTGCCGTGACAAGTGAGAAATCTATTGTTGTGTGTTTGGGATCTTTCCTATTTTTATCAATTATTTGGTTCAACTAATAGTATTATTATTGGCCAATTATAAGTAATAAAAATATCATGTCCTTGAGTAATTAATAAAAAGGTAAACATAAGTAAATAATTATAATAAACTTAAGGTAAAAATTTCTCACATGGTTTAAAGCATGGTTTAAGGGAAAAATGGGGGGCCCTTTGAACTCTATACCAACTTTTCATTTCAAGTGAACTAATTTATTCCTTGCTTACCTATTCTCAAATCTTTCAATCCGGTTTCTCTAAGCTAGTACTAAATATTTAAATCCAACTTTGTTAGATAATGAACAAAAATAATTAGAACGATATTAATTAAAAATCATGTTTGTTAGAGCTAGAGTCATTAGTTATTTAAATTGTAAATAACGATATGTAACGAGAAACCTATATATTACAAAACAAAAACGTTTATTTACCATGACACTAAGTTTGATTACACAAATGGTGACTTCATTTAATCAAATCACAAAGTCGTAACTTGCCCCAATACATATTAACACGTGTTCTGCATCAATGGTAGCTATGTAATTATGGTGAAAATGGATGTCAACTCTGTTATTCGTTGATCAGTGACTGATGATAGGGGCTAAAAAGACAAAACAATAATAGTAATAATGACAACAACACAATGATAGTATTCGTGTTTAAATTAACATATTAAGCTCGTCAACCTGAAATTTTTTCAACCGGTCAACTAGACACTCTAACAAAGCTAAAATAAATGGGTAGAATAAGGTTATAACCAAATAGATTCTTACTCTCTAATATCTAATTGTAAATAGTTTTATTATTATTATTATTATTTTGTTATGATAATTATATATTCTTTTGTTCATGATAGTAGTCCTAACTTTTAACGATAATGATAAATTGTTTATAAAGCTACCGGGCCCAAGTTTGTAGATTTGCAGTCGTCCTGCACCCCCGTGTCGATATAAAAACTACGTGGACGCAAATAATTTAAGAAGGAAGAGACAAAGCTAATGGGCCACTAAGCCCAGGACCAATTACAACTCAATGGGCCCCCCATTTTGAGTACAAAGGAGCTGTCTGTTTCTACTTATGGCAACCAACCCCCTAACATAATTGGAATGGAACCTCTATTACTTTCTATAAATATCAAAAATCAAAACTTCTAAAAATAGAATCTTAACTCAGTAACCAGTTCATTCGACTCAGTGAACTCAGTGAGTTGAATGTGTTGGTCGTTATGTTTGGGCCTTCTATTTGAGTTTGTTTTGAGGAAAATGCATGCATAATGTGTAGACAAAATTTACTGTTTATTTTTTATTTAACAAAAAAAACTTCTAAGAGTAAATTACTATTTTGAATCTTATGGTTTGTGCTATTTAACCCTTTAAACGTGAACTAAATCTTCTCATATATAACCACTAACTTACATTTAAAGTTGTTTTGATTCTTGGGGCTCACACTGTCCAATTTAATCCATTAAGAGCCAATTTCGTGTCCCTCGTAGAGGAGCATTCAGTCATTCCATTTATGTAACATTTAAGACCCTTATCTTCACCATGGACTGATCATATGCGTCTCTTTTTTCTTCTTCGCCAACACTTGAAAACCCTAAATCATCATGGTTATATGTAAACGTGGGTATCTGACTACAATTCTAACTTTGAGGACGAATACTAACCTTGGAGGACGTTTCATTGTTGTTTAAGACAGACATTCTCTTCTTTTGACCAATCATTGGTTTCATCACAAAGAAGATGTTAGGGTAATGGCTATGCTAGAACTAGTTCAGGTTAGCTTAAGTCCTTGAAGTTAGAATTATAGTTAGATACCCACATTTGCATCTAATATGGTGATTTAGGGTTTTCAGGTGTTATAAAGAAGAAGAAAGAGACAAATAGGGATCGAAGATGAAGGAGGATATTATATAGTACATAAATGGAAATGACTGAAATGCCCTTATGTGAGGGTCACATGATGTGAGGGGGACGAGATGACTCTTAATTGAGTAATTGGTCGGTGTGAGGCTTAGGGCCAAAAAAGAAATGCAAAGTCAAGGATTGATACGTTAAAAAATTATTTTTGCGCTGAAATGACCATATAGCTCAAACCATATAGGCCAAAATAGTAATTTACTTAAGAGTAGATTACACACCTGGTCCTTGTGTTATTTTCATATTACACCTATTGTCAAAAAATTTAAAAATTATACTCATGGTACCTGTTGTTCGCTAAGTTGTAACATCAATGGACTTTAGAGTGGATGGACGTTCACTTTCCCTTTTAGGTTGTTGTAAAATGACCAAATTGTCGCATAGTGTTAAAAATAAGAAAATTATGATTTATTGGAACCACTTTCATTTTAGTATAATATAGTATAAGAGGTCGAATTACCAACCAACGATTTATGCCAGTTGAATTAGTAGCCCAACGGTAAGAGAAAAATAATTTTTAAAGATCACACAGGTTCAAACCTAGTTAAAAATAAATAAAGGATCCTTAAAATAAGGTATTGTTGTTCAAGAAAAACTTACAAATGGTTTAAACATGCGTATGTGTCGGCGCTTCCTCATGACAATGATGGTTGCCATAAAATAAGCTCAGATTTTCTTCCCTCCATCATTCGTCAAGTTTGATGAGCACAAAGTAAAATATGTTTAAAAAGACCATTCACTTTCACAAACAATGCATGTCATGACAAATCTTATTAAACTTCTCATCTTTTCACAAGCCTTCATTACATTTAATTTGATTTATGAAACATCAAGGGTTATGTGTCCCTACTCTTTGTCAATGTGTAATCTACACTTCTATTGAAGTGACTTCAAACTCTATCATTGAAAGGAACTTCACCTTCTAGCAAGTAACCTCTTTCAATACAAGCCTCCTTACTAACAATTATACAACGAAAACACAATCATAAAACATTATCATGCATGCACTGAAAACAAGCATATAACATTTAAAAAACTCAACTTGTATGTATTTCAGCCAAAACATTTAATACAAACAATGTCATATGATCTCACGAGACACTTACCTTTATGCTATGAACCTCGTCTTATAACAAACTTGGCTTGTTTGAAAGGGTACCTTAAAATCTAACCAGTTACACGATTCACAACCTTGCCAAGATGCCTCGACCTACTACGAATCACCACCACAACCCGTTGCTCATCTATAGATTGCCACTGTCGACTCTTGCATGTTTTGGTGGAACTCTATGTTACCGCCGATGGTTACGCTTAATTACTCTGTCTCACTAAACTTCCTTTGTCTTTGGCTCTCTATAGCTTTCGATAGAGAAGGGAGATAAGTATTGCTGACAATTGTAAATGACCAATAATAAAAAAGTATTTTCATAATTTAAACAAAATTTAATTGTATTATTATTGATAAAATTATTTTAAGGCAAAAAGAATCCTATAAGAAGCATCATCAACCCATGATCGAATTAAAATATTTATAGACCTAAAGGAAATGAAAATTTAGGATATTTTTCAAATTCCTTTTTGGTTGTTCAGATTGTTTATTATATTAGCCTAGAATTAGACCCGTCAACAAATCAAATGAAAATGAATGATGGTCGTTTATGTTTGTTAGTTTAACTTTGACCAAATAAATTAACAAAGGTGGACCTTTAAATGAATAACTTTTCTTCTTTGTGTTTGTTCGTTAACAAAATAAGCATGTCTAGGTTTGTTTGGGTTTCTTTATGTTCATTTGTTAATATCATAAACAATTGGTATACAAAACTCATTGGACATAAACGAAATAAACAAAGACAAATAAACAAAAGGAAGAATTGGTTTTAGAGAGAGAGATGAGTTACAGAGAAAGTTTCAATGTGAGATTTTCTTACTTTTTGCATATTTAGTGTTTAAATGTCTGTATAGAATTATACATAGATGTGGTTCAAAAGAGAAAGAAGTAATAAAGTTCGGTGCTTGATATGTTTTGTTAGATCTCACGTAAATAGTTCAAAATCTAGGGTTACTTCATAGATCTATTAAGTTGAGTTCTAGATCCTATTATTTTACATACTTTTTCACTGTGTTGAGGATTATATGTTTCATGTCGAACTTGATAGCTTGATTCTAAAGGTTTGTGTTCTAAGGCTTTTTATGCATGCATGTTAGTGTTTATGTATGAAACCCTATAAAAATGTGATTTGATTCAAAGAAGTTCAACTAAAATTAAAATTATAATATATAATGTTCACTATGGGTAAACAGGAGGTCTTGTACCTCCGTAAGTAGCATAAAAGCCTCATAACCAACATCTCTCTGCAACTCAACATTGCCTTCACAACCAAGTCAATACACTCGTAAGCATTTCTAGTTAGTTTAATACAGACCCTCAAGACCTCTGTAAGTACGATGGCCTTGTAAATAAACTCCCCCTTTGCTACTACAATTCACTATGCAACTCCATAAGTGGAGTCAGTACCTCATAAGTTCCTGTAACTAACTATAATTAATCAAAAAGGAACCGATGTCCCATCAAGTACCTATTACACCTCCTTAAGTTAAACTTCCATAACTTTTGGCACTTATTCAAATTCATAAATTAATCCAATTCCTCTGTAACCACACTAAAACCTCCATAACCATACCAACACCTTTGTAAATAAGCTAAACTTCTACAATTATCCTTACACCTTCACACCAACTCTTAGAGTGCTCAAAGAAATCAAAGAATGTTTGACTAATTAGTTTTAAAGCATTCATGTTTATAACACCTATGTCTAGTCACTCTTTCTTCAAAGATACTCTCTAGGATAAATGACTAATGAATACTATAAAGGTAGAAGTTGTTATACAATGGAATCTCCAAAGAAACCCTAAAAATCTAAAGGTTTCTAGAATTAGCGTGGTACTACCAGAGATTCATTCAAGACTTTTCAAAGATTTTCACACCATAAACAAAGTTAATATGAAATGAGATATAGTTTGAATGGGGTTAAAGATAGGAATACATGTTTTAGGAATTAAATAAAGGTTAACTCAAGCATCTATCTTGTCATTGCTAGATGGAAATGAAGATTTTGTTGTCTACTTTGATGCTTCATCTCAAGGATTGGGATGTGTAATGATGCAAAGAGGGAAAGTAATGGCTTATGTCTCACGACAAGTTAAAGATTCATGAACTGAATTATGTAACTTATAACTTAGATCTTACAATTGTTATGTTTGTTTTAGAGATATGGTGGCATTATCTCTATGAGTTAAGTCTATGATCTATACTAATCATGAGAGTCTAAAGTACATCTTTGAATAAAACAATCAGAATATAAGGCAACAATAATGGCTAGAGTTGATTGAAGATTGTGACTGTGAAATTCACTATGGTCTGAGTAAAACGAACATTCTAATCGATGCCTTAGGTCGTAAAGAAAGGCATGAACTGATCCGGGTCAGATCTTGTTTATTGATATTAACTCTAGGCATTATGAACTAGATACGAAATGCTTAAAATGAAGCTATGAAAGATAAGCAAATTGATAAGAAAAGAATGATAGGGCAAGTTGCAAACTTAGAGGAAAAAACTTAAGGTTTGAAACTAGATTTGGATGAATATGGGTTCCTCCCTGTCGGGTCATACCCAAGACACATATTGAATTGATATGGCTAGTACGTTATGATCCAAGTCGGGTCATACCCAATAACAAGCTAGACAAACACCTACAATATTTATTTTATGATATGATTATGTAAATAAATATTGACACTTGAAGTATTTAGAAATTGGGTTTCTAAATATTTGCGCTAGTGTTATGAATAAATTATATAGATAATTTATTCTAGAGAGAGAGTACTTTGTATTGTTATTCAAATGGTTGAAAAAACAATACAAGTCTTTTTGTTCGCATTTCTTTGTTACTCATCCGTATTTACAAATACGGATGTGCATTTGTGGAAGTGCTGAAGGAATTTCTTCATCCGCATTTACTAATGCTGATGAGCATTTAAGGAAATGCTGATGAAACTGATCATCCGCATTTACTAATGCGGATGTGCATTTGGGAAATGCTGATGAACTGTTCGTCCGCATTTACACATGCGGATGTACATTTGGGAAATACGGATGAAGTTTCTTCTTCCGCATTTACAAAATGCGGTTAGAGTTTGTTCATCCGCATTTACTAATGCGGATGAATATTAAAGAAATGCGGATGGGTTAAAGGGATGGGTCCCGTCCACTTTTCTCTCACTCTGAAATTCAGTTTCACAGGACGTGCAATATATGATTGCATTCAACCACTCTCTCTGATAACTTACAACACACACAAGCTTGAGGTTTCCTACTTTAGAAGCTGCCGATCTAAGATCTTCTTCTCTGTCCCATTCGAGAGGTAGATTTCTAAACACCCTATGATTGTTTGTAAGCATGGTTTTTCATATAACGATCTATTACGGGTTTTAACAGATATATAAATTGGTTTATATATATATTAGCTGTAACAAGTTTTTCATCCTTATTCCGTTGCGTTATTCATTTTATAAGGATAAAATGACTCTGATAAACTTGTGAAAACCCAACACTTGACCCTTTCAATCAAAGGGTACCTCCATAAATGGATACGAGCATCTGCACCTTTAAAGAGTACTTAGAGTATAATTCACTAATGACTTAATAAATGAAGTCCATACCTTTGTAAGTTCCGATAACTAAACTAGAGCATCTGTAACTTGTTATACTTAGCCAGAACATAACCAATGTCCCCTTAGCAGCGTATTATACTTCGTTAGTGGACCACTCGTAAGTGTTGACACTTAGTTAAATTCATAGATTGATCTAATATCTTTGTAACCATTAAAAATTCCATAACCATACCAATGCGTCATAAGTAATCTAAACCTCCATAACTACCCTTACACCTCTATAACCCCTAACTCTTAAAGTGTTTCAAATAAATCAAAGTATGATTCATTATTAAGTTAAAAGCATTCATGTCCATGACACCTATGTATAGTCACTATTTTTTCAAGGACAATCTTAATGTTAAATGACTAGTGAATACTGTTATACGCCACTGATTGCTCAAGGTTAATATGTATATGTTATGGGCCTAGTATAGGTTCATTCAAAGTCATCAATATATGATGGCTACTAATATAGGTTGCTAATGACTAAAGTCTTGCTTTATACATATGATTGTTTTACTTCATGCATATGATGACCACTGGAGTTTTTCCTTGTGTATGTCATTAGACTCTTGCAATATGCAAGCATATGATCACTTTGCTTTGTGCATAGCATGATCATTGAAGTCTTGATTTGTGCAATCATGTCACTGAATTCTAGCTGTATGCAAGCATTTGATTGTTTTTTGTTATGCATAGCATGGTCAATAAAGTCTTGCTTTGTGCAATCATGTCATTGGAAATATCTTCATGCAGAGATGCTACTAGAGTCTTGAACTAATACAACACATGTAGCCTAGCAATTCATTCATCTGGTTACATCATGGTATGTTTATGGTATGTTACCGAATGTTAGTGTACCATCATAGTATCACTACTATCACTGATTAAAGATTATATGAACTTTCAAAGTATAAATACTAATATTTTAAAAAATAGCACTCGCTAAACAATACTTACTTTTTAGTATGAACATCAGGTAAGTCAAAGGTTAGATAAGCTAGGGTTCATGATGGCAACTATAATTAATGTTAAATGTTAACTGTTTTAATTTAAAGTTTTCCACTGCTATATAGACAATGTTTATCCTTGTAATCAGTGTTAAATGTTTTAACAACTCATTTAAAAATTGTAATTACAAAGTAACATTTTAATTCGAAGTACATTAACTTCTCTAGTCATTTACTATTTTAATTCTTTAATTAGCTCCATTTCAACAACCAACGATATTCACAATCTCGAACTGTATTCATAATCTCGAACTGTAACTCTCAGGTGTCATATGTTACAAAAGAACACATCCCAATAGAAGACATCATCAACCACAGTGTTTCCAAATATCATCACATCTAAACATCTAGGACTTTAAGTTGTAATACTAAATTAAATAAAATAAATATATAAGATTTGTTCAGCATAAAAGAAAAATATCAAAGTCAATTTGGAAAGGAATATGGGGCTTAGTGGCGGGGATTCAAGAAGTAGCTAATGTGTTAACAAGAATAAAAAACAAGTTAGATTCTCTGATCAAAGTAGTGGCGGAGCTTAAACATTCTCGTAGGATGACGGGTGCGGAATTAATTTTTTTACGGGAGCCGAACTCGATATTTATATAAAGATTTACACTACCGTACCAAAAATTTACGCTACCAGACTAAAAATTAACACTACGGATGAAAAAAAGAGGGGGGGCGATGCCCCCCCTACTATCCTCCGCCAATTGATCAAAGGATAATACAAAGACATGAAGGTCCTTTGAGGTTGTTCCATGGTGTTAACCTACCTTATGATTCTCTAATAAATCCTCTTATGACATTCCATATTAAGAAGACACTCAAAAGGGATCTTCTAACCATAGTAATTGATCAGAGGAATTTCACACTAAAAGATTCACTAATGTAATGTTAAATCTAAAATCATCTGATGTTCAAGGCGCTTATGTAATTTTGTCCTTTACACCACATCAGCAATAATACAACCGAGTAGAATCTTCGATATCTTTGTAATGCGCATTATTTTAAAATGTTCAGACAATGTTACTTTTGTACCGTGTGAGAAAGAAATAACTTGTGTCCGTCATTGTTGCTAAGAAAGCCTTGAACTAAGGAAAGCTAAGAGTTTTCTTCAATGTAATTGATTTTGTTCTAGTTCAATATATTTGGTATAATGAAGCATTTTTGTTAATATATATGTGTTAGTCATTGTTTCTTTACTATTGCTTGTTTTGATATTCGTGTTCTTATTTAACCAATTGACAATAAGCTAGAACTATTTGATCCAAGATATTAGGTTATCCACGCTGGAGTCATTGATCACGTGGTTTAAGAGCCTAATTTTAATTCTTAAAATTCATAAAAGTATTAAATGTACATCCATATTTTCATGCACCCCAACTCTTAATCAAGAAAACTTTAATATAATGTCAAAGTTGCAAATAACTAAGCAGATATTCCACTTGTTTCACAAGAAAATACGCTTGCCCACATTGCTAGTTAGCTAACCCAAAAAGAAAGAGAACGCTATAGTAATAGAAGTCATTTGTGATGTCTAGAAAACCAAAATATGAAAACATAAGGCCCAAATGGTAAAAATAGAAGAAAAGGAGGGGCCATATATTGATGATGAAAATTGAATGAATGAATGAATCAGAAGATGTAATAATACACATGAATACATAGTACCGACACATATAATTAATTAACATTAGCTAATTAAGGAAGTTGAGTAATTAGACATCTTTCTAGTCTTGTGTATCATATTTCCTTTCCTGGATATATAATATAATTGTAGAGAGAGAAAACACAAGGGAACTTTGTTTTCATTGGTGACTTCTTATTATTATTCCCATTATACACATTCTTATACTTCTTTTTTCGATTTCGTTAACGTCGGAAAGCTGTCCAAGAAAGAGATGGTTCTCTCTCCTCATCTCTTTCTCTCTCTAAACTCAATCTATGTGTCTGTGTGTGTGTTTCTATATATACAAGTACATATAGATACATACAACATATATAGTGTGTAAATGAGAAGATTACAAGAAGAAAAGTTAGATTTCATTTTTGGGTAAAGTATTACAATTCAAACAAAGAGAAAGCAAGTTCACAAGAACACAGTGAAACTCACACACACAAACACACACTCAAAGAGCTTTAATTTATGCATATATAGGTGTATGTATAGGTAGAGAGAGAGAGAGAGGAGATTTTTCATGCTGAATTTGGCAGATGGTTGTATTGACCACATAAATTTTTCACACACACACAAGATCTGGTGTTAGATTCGCCCACAAACCTATGTGTGTGAGCATATTTATATCTATATCTATAGCCCACCTTCAACCTATGAAACCCTAGATAGGTTTATTGTTCTTTGCTTGTGGTTTTAGACCTACCCAGAAAAAGAAAAAGATTAAAGACAACAAAAAATCCCATTTTTATCACTATATTCATCTCATCTCTCACATCTACAGGCAGTTTACTTGTGTATGTAAAGATTCTAGAGAGAGAAAATGTGGGATCTAAATGGGTTTCCTGATCGGAGGGGATGTTCGTCGCCGGTGAAAGAAAACGAAGAACACGATGATGCAAACAAGGGTAAAGGGGTAGCATCGATGTCAAATTCGAGCTCCTCCGCCGTGGTTATGGAGGAAGACGGTGGATCCGACGGTAGCACCGGCGACGGGAGGTTGTTCGGTGTTTCCATGACGGAGAACTCGTCGCCCGGAGGCGATCCGCCGGTGACCCGACAGTTTTTTCCGGTGGAGGATTGTGAGGTGGGACCCACGAACTCCGGTGGAGTAGGTGAAGAAGGTGTGAGTACACCGGCGACTACTGGTTTTCCGACGGCTCACTGGTTTGGTGTTAAATTCTGCCACCAGTCGTCGGAAACTTCGGCTCCGGTGGGCGGTGGTGCCGATGGGTTGATCGGAAAGACCGCCGCCGCCGCCGCGGTTCCTCAGCCGCTGAAGAGAAGCCGCCGTGGACCGCGGTCTAGAAGCTCACAGTACCGTGGTGTTACGTTTTACCGGCGAACCGGCCGGTGGGAGTCACATATATGGTTATTTAGGGTTATTTACATTAGTTTAAGTATTTTGCATTATATTATTATTATTATTATTATTATTATTATTATTATTATTATTGTTATTATTTTCTACCTCTTTTTACCCTCCTCTCTTTATCTGTTAAATGTTAAATTCTTCCTCTCTTCCCTATGCATTCAGACATTGGTTTATTCATATAAAATAGTAATAGTAAACAATATTATATAAGAAATCACAAGTGTATTTTCTTTATGTCATTACTCTAATTGAATCACTTTTGCATGACTCAGGGACTGTGGCAAGCAGGTTTATCTAGGTACGTTTGCATCTATGTATTTTATTAAGTATTTGATTATGGTAACAAAGATAAATCTAATGATTAAATACGATTTCTTTGATGTAAAACAGGTGGATTTGACACTGCACATTCAGCAGCACGGTATGCACCATATGGATATAATTATGATTTATTTTGTTTATGTGATTGAAATTGTTATCTTTATAAGTAGCTGATGAATATGGTTATGATTATAGTGCATACGATAGAGCAGCCATTAAGTTCCGGGGGATGGAAGCTGATATAAACTACAACCTTGAAGACTATCAAGAAGATCTAAAACAGGTTTATAAGTGTTCTTAAGTATGTGTGTTTTCACTTTGTGTGGGTGTGTGTTTTGATTTCAAGAAACACACAACAAATTGTTTTATTTTGAGGTTTGCATTAAGTATGAGTGACATGGTGTTTTGTAAACAATATAAACAGATGAGCAATCTAACAAAGGAAGAGTTTGTGCATGTACTAAGGAGACAAAGTACAGGATTTCCAAGAGGGAGTTCAAAATACAGAGGTGTTACTTTGCATAAATGTGGTAGATGGGAAGCTAGAATGGGCCAATTCTTAGGCAAAAAGTATGTTATTCCTTTTTTATTGTTTATTTATGAAGCAAATTGTTTTCAGTTTTAAGGAAAACAATTTACAATTACACCTTATACATGTGATATATGATATATATGACAAATATACTTAGGTGGTGTTATATTCTATTGCCTGGTTGTACAACCAAATTATATTTAATCAGCTTTCTAATCAGACTATCTGAAACATTATCAGTTTTGTTTTCAGGTTATGTTATCTACTATACATGGCTTTTGTTTAAAAGTTGAAGGATAATATAAATATTTGTTATAAATTTTTTATATAATTTGTTGTAACAATAAAGAAGCAAGGGTTGTGCATATTTATATAATTTTGGAGAGGCCTATCTGTGGCTACCTATATAGCTACATAACACATTCTTCTCTTTACTTTTAAGTTTGTTCTCCCTTTTACTTTTCCTTTGTTTTACTCATAGATGCTTCTCCCTTTTCTTGATAGTAAGTAGATCAACAAACAAGACACTTAAGATTTGTTTCCATTTTTAGGTTGTTTAATTAATGAGGTTTTCTAGTCAAGTTTGATGTTTAATGTTTATGTGATTTAACAGGTATGTGTATCTAGGTCTCTTTGATACAGAAGTTGAAGCAGCCAGGTGACATAATACTTTAATAATTTTTTAATTAAGGACTTAAATATTTCTCAAAGTTTAAACCCAAAGGGTTTAACTAGGAGTCTAATTTTTTTTTATCTAGGGCTTATGACAAGGCTGCTATTAAATGTAATGGGAAGGCTGCTGTTACCAATTTTGATCCAAGTATATATGAGAATGAGCTCAATTTGACTGGTAAAACAAATTATACATTTATTTTTAAAAGTATGTTTTTGGTGCTTTCATCTAATAGTATTTATATTTTTGCTTTTTTATATAGAATGTTCAAGTAGTTACAACAACAACAATAACGATGTATTATCAGACCATAATCTTGACTTGAGCTTAGGCGGTGGCTCCGCTTCAAAGATGAATGATAGTCAAGGAGAAAATGGACATTTTGTAAGAGGTGATCGTTCTGACCCGATTCAACTTGGTTTTAGTCCTGTCAGACGGAATGAAGCAAATACGGTACATCTATCGAGTCATAAGGACGCTGGGTTGTATACGAATCAGAATGAGATTCATGGATACAAGCATTTCATGAGACCCGTTGACTCGTCTATGCATCATATGTTTAATCCACAGTTCTTTAGTTCATCAAGTCATCAAGTGAGTCTTCGCCTTCTCTTTTTTGATTGCATATTTGTGTTATAACTTTGAACATTGTCAGAATTAGAACCCAATCAATCCAAAATAATAAAATATAGACATTGTAGATAGATCCATAGTCACAAATAGACATTTATAATCTTATCTTGTTTGGTTTATAAATTATCAAGAAGGGCAAGTGGGAACCAGTGGTCACAAACCATACAAAAACATCGTTTGACTTTTTGCTTTTACATGCTTAACACGTATATACAAAAGAACACACATAAACTAATTAATTGTTCTTATTATTATATTTTATATATATTATAATATAGTTATTATATTATTATTATGCTGACATCTTCTAATCTAATAATTCTTGTAAATTTAATTATTTATATGTAGCCAAACTTTTCTTAAAACCTAATAATTAACACATTACTTACACTGTAGTTCAATTTATATAAATTGTTGAGTATGAAAATGTAGATACAGTTTGCAAGCAGCGCATTGGAAGGAGGAAATGATATATCTGTTACTTCAAGTGCAAGCAATGTTAATGCCAATGGACCTCCTCTTCACCAATTTTATGCAATAAGTGCTGCAGCATCATCAGGATTCCCACAACAAAGATTCAATATTTGAACTCAATCCCCCCCCCCCCCCAACCAAAAAAAAGAAAAAGAAAAAAACGGCTGTAGCATTGGTGTAGAAAATATGATTGTATATGTTGATGACCTTCTCATGAATTATGTGTTTATAATCTTTTCCCAAACCCTAACGGTCGATTGCATAGTTTTGGTGCTAAATGGAGCAAGCAAAAGCAAAACAGTGATTTTTTGTTTAATACGAGCTTCAAAAAATCATTATTATGTGTTATGCGATTTATACAACTAAGATTTGAACATTTTTTGGTCAAATCCATGTTGTTTGATTGACCTTTTTGCGTTCGATCTTATATAAAGAGTAAAATGTCAGAAAAAATGAATTCTAGAATATGCTCAGCCAGGAATAAATTAGGTTAAATAAACCATTATTATTAATTCATTTAGATATGTTCAAATGTGAACGTCTGAAATTCTTTTAAAAGAATCAAGAAATCAAAATTGAAATGGGAATGGATGCGTGCATATTAGATAATCTTCTATTATCGATTTAATAAACTTCAGGTATTTAAAAATGACAAAAGTAGGATATTCTTAACATAAAACTAATATTAAAACGCTTTACTCTTGGCAGATTATTTTTATAAAACGGAAGAAACCTATTGAAAATGTTATTTTTAGGAAGGGGGTGGGTGGCGATGGATAGGTAGTGGTGGTGGTTGTAGTGGTGCAAATAGGGACAATATTGAGGGGTTTGGGTAGGGTGGCGCTCGCAATTTTCTTTCAAAAACTCTAGAAATAGACAAATGTATGAAGAAAAAGTATTAAGAAAACGTTTGACAAGTTTTCCTAAGTTATGGTTGTCATAAAATAATAGAAAAATAAAGTTTTATTTTTCTATGAAATTTTCTAGAATAAGACTTATTTATAGGGATATAGACGAGTCCAGATGAGTTGAGCCAAAGGGTGTTTATCTATCCAGACGACATGTCGTCGGGAAAAGTGGATTTTAATTTTTTTTTAGATCTGTAAGTCGAGATAGAAAAAAATAAAAAATTAAATAACTTCACCTGTTGCAACGATATGTCGTCGGCATAGGTATTTTCATAAAACCCGCGTATTATTTAGCAGTCCACCAACTCTATACCGACGACAAGTCGTCCGTATAGAGTTTGACCAGTCAAAAATCCCTATTACTATATAGCGACGACATGTCGTCGCTATAGACGAATCTATACCAGCGACATATGTCGTCGCTATTGATGTCGTCCGGACAGAGCTAAATTGTTGTAGTATTCGTTTACGATCTATGCCTCATATTAAACAGGATGTATATTACTTAAAGGATAACTAACGTTAATATCATAACTATTACAAATGTTAAGTTAGGGCATTTAGACCAATCGGGAGTAGTAGACGGCTTAAAAGCATCATACCGTGATAGAGGCAATAAGATGTAGCTAAATGTTTAAGACTGTCTCTGCTGACAAATGATCAAAGCTTGTGTAAGTAAGAGTTTGTTGGACATGTATGCCTAACTTGCGACATTTAAAGCCATTGCTAATAAGGTAAGATCTAGAGGGTTACATCATAAGCAACAATTGTAAACAATAGATGTTTTAAGAGTTGAAATAGTACCTGACACGCATAGGCAAAAAGCAAGATAGTTATTACTGAATTAGTTAGTAAATGTGGGTGGATGATACAGGGTAATTATTTATGAAATGTTATCATTGTTACTAGTTTGATTAATACTGAAAAGCGGTTAATATGTTTGGAACATAGTAATTAATTACAAGATTATTATAAATCTAGTTTTAATTATATTAGATATAATAAAAATAATTAACTAGTTTTTTTAACAGTAAAAAACCATACACCCAAGATCACCCCGGCAAATGAATCTCCTTTTTGCCCGAAGAACAGAAGCATGGTTACCAGGCACACCTCACCCAGGAGAAAACTTACAAGTGAAAAAAACCATTGACTCACTTAGAATATATTGTCTCATACAAGACTCGAACTCACAACCTAATATTTTGAAAATCTACAGGCTTACCATTAGAAATAATTAACTAAGTTATTAGTTAAATAATCAATTAAAATATTTACTTAAATTGTTAGTTGAAAGTAATTAACTATATTGCTACTTAAATGATAATTAAAATAAATGTTGGCTTAATTGTAATAATAAGATTTACATGGACAAAAATTATAATTAATTAATCTTGTAAACCCTAACTTGGTGATCAAATTAATAAATTACAATAAGGAGTTATATTGAGATTAGACAATACATATAACTGATGTCGTCGTTCACCCGCTCAGCTATCATCAATGTCTGCCCCTTGGTTGTCTTCGTCGTCCGCCACCTTAGCCCCCACTATAGGCTAGCCGTTGTAGATCGACACCCACGTGTCATTGTTGCATGTGTGATTGCCATCATGCGTCTTCGTCTTCATACCATGTTGCTGACGGACTTCTCATTTTCCCCTAATTTACGAGTAGGAGTACTCAGGTGTCGCCGGTGTTTGGTTGTTTTGGTGATTTGCGAGTAAATCATAAGGAGTTTAAAATTTTGTATGTTCCAGGTGCGAATCAAAAGGAGCTCAGGTTTTAGGTGATTCATGTATCAGATCAAAAGACTGGAGATTTTAAGATTTTGAAATTTGGCCAGTTGTCTTATTTACGATAAGTATAAAACGCTAAACCCCCTATGCTGATTTTGTTTTTCTTTTTGAGTTCGCATCTGTACTCCTAATAGGTGATCTTGGGTATGGCATACATCAGTTCGAACAATTATTTCCACCACGTTGTTTTTAAATTAAACCTATGTACAAAACTTGACAATGTATACAATGTAAATCTCATATATGTAAAACATAAACAAGACTTTATTAATCTAAAATCAAGTTTATCGTTTTCGGGATGATTAAGCTTTCTCTTGAATATGATGTCTACAATCCTTTCCTTGTGTGTGTAAAACATCTCTTTACTCTTTTAAAGTTATCCATTCCCTAACTACATAATTAAATCTAAATCTTAATTATGATTAATATCTAATTCCTTATGTAGTTTTCATATCATGGTTATCGAATACTTAAGATAAACAATACTATACCTCCTGAGCTTCTAATCGATACCTCGTCTAAAAAGAAGTCTAAACACTCTAGAGTTTGAAAGGTTAAGTTATAGAGAAAATTTAACCCAAAAAAAACATATTGGGTCTGGACACTGCTATAGTTACAGAAAAAATTAAACTATACAAGGAGAAACATAAGATAGATATAAAACTGATTAAATTGATATATTGTACATCATATACACACATTTATGATTTACCAACAACGAAGAGAAATCATAGTAAAGTTTTTGAAGGATAAGCTACAAATCCTCATACCTACTATTATTTTTATATTTTAATTACCTTTTAACACGTTTCTTATTTATATTACAACTTTTAAAATATAATGTTTTGTAAAATTTTGAATACATCATTGTAATATATTTATTTTATTCACGTTTAAATATATATATTATTCGAAACCAACCAAGTAAAATATAATATATTTTTTATTTTATTCACAACAATATAATATTTTATAAATTCTAAATATACAATTGGAATGTGTTTATTTTTAACTACGTTTCGATATATATATTTAAATAACCAAGCTGGCGCAACGCACAACCAAAACATATGAATTAAATTAAATATAATATATTTTAATTATATCATCAACAACAAAATGATTTTTAAAATTCTAGATATAGTGTTACAAAATACTTATTTCTACCAAAATTTACAGTTATGACCGATCAAAACTTATTGTTTTTAACATGAATGAAAATAAAAAAATTACATTGTTTAGTACGAAAAAACTTAGCATTCTTATTGAATAAGGTAGAAATTATATAAGAGGTTTGTGTTTTTGTAAGGGTAAAATGTGTAGAGATGGTAAACTTTAGGGGTATGAAAAGATGGTTGTGGCAGTGTACTAGTTGATTACGCAGTTACTTAATCGAGTAATAACATGAACGGTAAGTGTCGTGTTGTTTTCTGTAAAAATCATTTAAATATTAATTACATGCAAATGAAACCTACTTTAGTCTATATCTATATAGAAAGTTTAATTAGAAAGATATAAATGAGTTTTCTTTTTAAATTCACATATAGTGAATTTAAAAAATCAGAAACTAGACTTCTGCTTACATTGCTTCAGTTTTTCTATTTCATATAACTTTATTCAATAATAATAATTTCATTAGAAAATTATCAGAAATAATTTATGACAAAACGTCTTAAAGATATATTAGATAATCAAATCAATGATATTATTGAGTTATAAAGTTAATCATGAGATGGTGACAATTTAGTGAAAATGTATGGACTGTTTTGTGTGTTGGGGATGTAATAACACTGAATTGTCACAATCGTCCTTTGAATATTTGGTTTTCCTTCTACTCTAATAGATTGAACCCCTGCAAGAGTAACTACACAATTTTGAAAGATTCCTTGAAATGAAAACTTATCATTTTAGAAAGTTGAAGGTCAGTATAACTCCTTCTGGTGATAATACTACTGGTCATCTCCAATATATGTAACACAACATAACAAATATGTAAATTTTACTTGGTGTAATACTATTTCACTTAGTAGTTTTATACCAGATTTGACGGAACACAACTCATTACATCCAATGATATGCTTCAAATTATACATGCGTGATGCATGTCTTATCTATTAATTAATTTGAAATTCTAATGAAACTATCAAAATTTATGTAATTGCTTTATCTTTTAAAATTCTAGATGATAATGCTCGATTATGCTCAAATACATATATAGTTGTGAGATACATCAAGGTGGGTGTCTATATATACATTTCTAGATGATGCCCCTTATCACGCCCATGAGGGCGATGTGCTTGGCGTGATAGGCTGAGGTGGCATACGCATCACACCCAATTAGTGATGATCTTGTGTTATTGTTTATTTTATTTAAGATTTTTGGTTGGTCAAATGGTGAAGACGAGTTATTAGTTTAATTTGCATCGTTCCCAAAGTACGGCTAACTCGTTGTCATTACCTATGCTACTATCGGATTAGATCATAGTTGAATATCCGTGTTCTAGGATTTGTAATTGTGTTTTCTTGGTAATTTATAAATTTAAAACTTGCTTAACCATTATTATTAGACATGTCACCAAGTCTCCACACTTTCCATTTAAACCATTTTGATAGCTGTAATTAAATCCAATAGACTCGTAAAAATAGTCATTCTCTTGGTAGGTGATACGTATTTGTGTTGTCACATCTGAATAAAATCACCTCTGAAGCCATCACAAATGTATTTCTAAGCTTTCGTACCTGCTTTTTATTCGCTTATCAAACCAACTTCCTTTAGTATTGATCGAAGTCATTTGATACGTGAAGTTATTTCACTTATTCGCTTTGTATTCTTCTATTATCATCAAAACGTCCTTTAGCTCGACTTAAGCCATGGATTACACGACCACGACTACCCAAATTGTTGGGTACATGTGTTTAACGGCTCATTTCATTGATTCTGACTGGAAAATACAAAAATGCATAATTGGTTTCAATGAACTTGCACCATCCCATAGTGGTAAGGTCATATCAGATGGTATTTTAGAATGTCTTATTAAATGGGGCATTCAAGACAAGATAGTCACAAAAATACAAGATCTTATTATCTTTCATAAATACCATAGAAATCCCTAAAATATCCTAAACACTTAAAAGTTCTAGACAAAGAGTCTTGACCCTCGATATAAATTAATAAACCACAACTATTTTTATAAGGTGTAGTATAAATAATGAAAGTGGCTTCAATAACAAGTTGTAAAGTTCTATCAAACAATACAAGTGCTCTTTTATCAATATATTCTTGCGTTCTTTTTAGACATTTAAATTGTTAAAATGAAAAATATAAGGTAGTGTAATTAAAATTAAGTGTCACATGGTGAATTTGTAGGGATAAATATGTGAAACATAGGTGTTGTAGCTTTTTGGATGATTGACTTAGCACAAAGTTAGTAGGTTGTAGTTGTTATTCTTCTTTGGCATATGTATTAGATATTTAGATAGCTACTTTTGCTTTTATAAAAGGTATCATTACGATAAACGAACATAGACCAATCGAGACTAAGGCTTGCAACGAAACACGAATCACACTATCGTTGTTGGATGCATACTTAGACCGAACGATAATTATAATAATTTTGAAAAGTATGTTTGGTGTATATGTGTTACATAAAAGACTTAAAACTTATGAACTAACATGGAAGATGGAATCGAAACGGGAAGTGTTGGATGTTTTCCTTTTGAGGAGACAAAGGATGTGACATCAAAAATCATTATTTCCAAAAATGGTAATGTTTTCAAACAGTGAGTGGAACTATGTTTTGTTGTGTTTTTCCTTTTGAGTTTTGGAGTTAACATGTGAAAAAAGTGAGACTTTAATTGCGATTGTGACTTCACTTGGGTGGATGTGGGGCTCGTGACCCTTTCCCCTTAAACCATGTAAAATATTTACAACTTTTAGTATCTAGTAGTTTTTTATTTTAAATTCGTTAGGTAGTACACATTTATGATATTAAAGTTTTAAAACAACTTTAAACAATTAACCAAAATTACAATTTTTTATTTTTTCATTTATTCACCCATGAAATTTATCCTGTGATGTACACTACTAAGAAGATAACTTTCTCCATCTAAAGTTTCACCGATGGATACTCGAGTATGGTTTTTCAGTTAGTGGTGAAGTTTTTAATCGTGTTCGGCTTTCTGATAAATTACTAAGGGGTTCTATCTAACAGATACATCTATCAGTAAGAGCTCTCTCATTTTTAGTGATAACTATAAAAAAATATCACCCTAACCGGCTTACTAAATATTAATTAAGTTTTAGAGAATAGATATAGTATTATCTTATGAACATGAACAAACACCGTTAGTTGCCCCTTTGATTTGTTTTATGATATTCCTGACTAGAAAAATCCAAACTTAAATTCTTTAACGTTATTTTAAATCCTTTTATCTATTAGAAGATAGCACTAATGGAACTGGTCATAGTATTTTATATTTTTGTTACATACTGAAAGAAGTATTATGTATATTTTCCTAAAAATCTTTATAGCTAATATCAATCATATTATAATAGTTGATATCAAATATTAACATATCGTTTTTGTCGGTATATTATTTATTTGTCTGTTAATAGCAGACTGGTCATTTATTTAAGATTTAATTCAATTAAAATATAAAAATATCTTTATTAATAAATATTAATATAAATCTAGTCAAACGGGTACTGTCAATAATTCAGAAATGCAATAGTTGTTTGCCGACACCTCTTTCTCTTGGCTATTTTGGGACCCCAAGGCCACAAAAGCCCCATCAAAATGTTATAGATGCTTTTTAAAAGGTGATATAAGTATACGAAACTTGCTCTTGAATTTTTACATTTATTTTTTCTTTAAAATTTTCTCTAATGGGTGCAAATAATAATAATAATAATAATGAAACCAATTATTATTTAGAGTCGGCAACAATAATTTTCATTAATTGGCATATACTTATTGAATATGCCATAAGGAATAACGTATGATAAACAGATTGTGAATTTAAATCTTACGAGATGTATATGTAATGATTATTTCTGGATAATAGGAATTACTGTTAAAAATAATATTTGTTTCATATAGCATGTAAATAAATGGATGGTTAATTATAAAAGGGTTAAGTAGTTAAAATCCAAATTATTTTATGCATTCTTTTTGGTTAATGCACATAAATCATGTGAAGCTAGTTGCGTAGAAGTTTTGTCCATAATGATTCAATGTTACGCATAGAAGCATAAAACCAAGATGACTTGGTCCCGTGACTAAGATTGATTTGTAACTTAGCGGGGCGGACTCATGCCTTTGTGATATGGGAGACGTGACCCGTATATACGTATAACTTATGTCAATGAAAGTTGATTGACCCTATAAATTTTTGAAAGATTATTTTTACAAGCTATTGAGGATAAATGTCCTTTTGCGGTCGATTTTAGCAATTAAATTTAGTTCAAAATCTTGCATTTAGTGACGGAACTTCTAAATCCATTCTGTTGTGTGACGTCTTAGTATTAACAAAAGATGAATATTGATATTCAATCATGTATAATGTTACACATAACAGTCTACCACCGACCACTACTTATTATACCTTGTGTATTTCAAGCTTTCTAACAAATTTGTGGTTAGATGAATTGGTTTGGTTTAGGTTCAAGGTTTTGGTTTCAACTCTTGGGTGTGTGACTCCTTTCTCTAATTTATAACATAATTTTGCATTTTGAATTCATGATTTTGCATATTTAGGTAACTACTTTAAAGTTTAAATCATTTAACTAAATAATTGGTTTTATCTTCTAGTTATACAATTTTTTTTAAACTTGAATTAGTGTCTCGTAACGATCATTTTTACATCCACCAAACTTTTTCATGACTTTCTATGTGTTTTTTAACATATGTTTTGATTCTATAACAGAATCAACTCTACTTCATATGTTTTCCTTTAAGTACTTAATCACGTTGATTTCATCGTTATAACCAGGTTAATTAGTGGAAGCAATTCAATGTTAATTTTTCTTGGCCTACGGGCTACGACTCTTAGCAATGTACAAGTCTTAAGAACCTGTTACTAATATAAATGAAATAAAACGAAAAGCAGAGGTAAGAAGAGGAGGACGTTAATTTTCGCTAGGAAGCATAGCATTGAATTATGTTATTGAATATAAACCGATCAACAGTGGATATTTATTCATTTTGTATACATCATTCTCCGTAATCATATTCTAATAATTGATTATCAACAGGGATAATAAAAAATAAAGAAATGCTGATCAAAAACAACTAATCATATATTGCATGATTGCAATAAAAAAAAAGGAACGAAGATAATTTGAAGACGAATTTGGACAACAATGAATAGCAGAGCGATTTGGAGAATGATGAAAGAAGGTAGCAATCAATTTGAGTGTGCCGATGGGAATTGATTGATGAACAAGAGGTAGAATTGGAGTGGAGAACTCGAGATTGATTAATTGAGTTATAATACCTAACAAAGGGATTTAATTGCTTTATAATCAATAATATGTAGTTTTGATGAGCTTCGCATGTAAGTTAGACGAAACAACCACATATCATATATGTTTGCGTGCACCTACATACGCGTGTGTGTTCTTATAAAAGGTGATTTTTACGTACAAGCATACGAAGTATCTAAGATGAACATGTGTTTTTTAAGGCTAATGATTTTAGACTTATTGTTTAAAACACAAATAATCACCTAGGTCTTTCATATGTTAGACTTGGAAACCTATAACGCACCGTTATAATTTTAGTGCACCATTGTGGCGTAAGAAGTAATTTTGTATTGGGTTTAGTGCACCGTTATACATTGTTTGATCACATAATGCTTCAACATTCTAAGAAAACGTCTTTTACTTTGTAACAATAATATACTTAAATTAAATAGAATAAAATTTTTAATGAGAGTGTACCTAAAAAAACCGATAGTTATATGAAAATCAAAGAAAACCACAAAAACAATAACATAATTCATAATTTTTTATTTTTTTAATTGTTAAAAGGTTATTTAAGTAATTGTTACATATATGTTGAACATAAATACGAGAATGAAGAGTCTTACGTATACGTAACACTATATCGAATGAAAAATGGTTACGTATGAGTAACCTATGTGTGACGTATATGTAAAAATATGTTACGATTTTCATTTGATCAATACCCTTATCTATATATATACACATACATATTTAGAGGGTAGTGATAAAAATCTATAAATAATGTGGCCGATTTTATTAGTTTTCTCTAATTTTCATATAACATTTTGGTTTTCTTAGGATACCTCTCCTTACCGTATAATCTTTTCTAACAAAACAATGAAGTATATACCAGTTCCACTTATTTGAGTTTAAAAAAATAGATGGAACTACGATTTAAGTAAAACTAGTTTATTTACCCGTCGCGCGTTGCGGCGGGGTAATATGCAATGTGGTAAAGTATTCATTACAATTGTCAACTATTACGTCAATGATACCTATTATATTTGACCCGATTCATTTCCGAACATAATTTACATTGAAACGGTACCAACGCAAAACGTACATAAAAAAGTACGACTTTAGAAAAGCAATTTAACTGTAAGGCCTGTGTGCTACGGCGAAGTAGTATGATTTAATGAAACGTTGCGACGTGTATGTGATCTACGTTATGCTCCGTGGGGCTTAAGAATTACAAAAAGCAATTTAAAAGAAATAAATATTAAAAGTAATATGAAAAAAAAAAATACTTTAAATGAAAATGATGTAACGAATTTTAGAAAAGGCAAAAATTAAAAGAAATAAACAACAGAGCGCGGGGTTTGAAACCGCAATCTATATTAGATTAAGAGACTGAGTTTTGCCACTACACCAAATTAACATTTGTGATTTAATTCAAAGGATAATTTATTTATCAAGACCCAACATCGGATAAAAAAATAGTTTCCACCAATCCTATTATGAAACGTGACATGCCGGTGAAAACCCATCGACCTTTACTTTTAAATCTATCTTAATATTCATTTACATCTTTAAACACATGTCATTCTCACATTCACTCTCCTATGTATTTTCCCGTCTAAAATATTTATTCTATTTTAAAAAATCAAATAACTAATTACCAAATCTATTTTAAAAAATCAAATAACTAATTTCCAAATCTTTCTCTTTCTCTCTTTATATTATAAATCTAAGTTATTTTTGAATTAATAATATTAAAAAGATATTTTTCATTAAATAAAAACCAAGTATTTTGATTAAAAAATACATTGTTTCAAAATTTTTTTTCTAAAACTATAATTTTTTTCTAAACCAACAAAACTTTTTAAATAATAAAATTATTTTAAAATCATTCTTTTCATAAAATAAAAGTTTTATATAAAAATTTTTTACAAAATAAACCTGGAGTTTTTAAACAGCAAAATATTGATAAAAATGAATTTTTATCAAAGCAATAAATTCTTAAAACGAAAGTTTTAGAAATAATAAAAATGTTTTATCAGTTAAACAAAGTTATTAATCATACATAATTTAAGTTATATTTTATATCAAAATAACGTTTTACGATTCCTAACTATTTATTAATAAATTTTTAGTATTTTTTTTATTTAACCGTGTAATACACCGGGTTATACCCTAATAGTAGTATATTTATCAAACATTTAAAGTTTGCTTCTTCTTGACGGGACTAGATTTAAGTAAATAATCAAACATTCACAGTTTGCTACTCCTATTACTCTTCCAACTAATTATTATATATTTAAAAATGCAATGAGTTTGCTAGAAGGAACTTTCCATATTTACACTTTGATCACATATTTCTTGTGTTTTAAATGAGTAAATTTCATGAGCATGATAGGTAAATAATGTTTTGGGTTTTTCAACTTGATCACAAAATTTTGTGGTCTTTTAAAATTGTCATGATAAATTTTATTTTAATTTTGGCCACTTAAGTTTATCTTTTGAACATATTACCTACAATAGTTTGTAAAAGTTTTTATTTTGGCCATGTAAGTTTTTAAGATTGTAAAGTTTGTAAAGTTTTGATTTTGCCACATAAGTTTTTAAGTTTGTGGTTTGAACACCTTAGCCATTTAAGTTTAGTGCGAGTAAAACAACCAAACTCCCACAGCGTAGAGTGAGTGAATAAATTTCGTTCGTCAACTTTTCTTAAAACGAAACGTGCCTCTGACTTTGTGTTTTTCTATTAACATTCAGATATAATTATTTTTTATAATGGAGTTTTATTCATACTTGAGTATTTTTCTGACATTTTGGAGTATAATTATTGTGGCATTTTGTGATGAACCAACCTAATTATGAGCAAAACATTTTTGTTGATGTATTGGTGTTATCAGAATCTGTATATGTATTCACTTTTACGTTTTGAGACGAGTTGAATCAATAAAGACCAAAGTCAAACCGCGTAGCGTGAGGAAAACAATCAAAGTGTAGCCGTGAAACGCGATCATAATATCCTAGTTATTATTACTTCTTGTAGTTTTATAAATTTAGGCTAGGACCGCCTCGCATCTTAACTAATAAGGTACTAAGAACAATTTCGTATTATGGATCATATGTAAAAAACACCTTTTATTTGATTTGAACTATTTATGTACGTTAAAACTTAGAAATATAATGTTCATGAAGAAGTCGTGGTTGATATGTAGAGTGTGTTTGTTTTGAGAAATGTGTTGAAATTGGTATTGGAATTTAAAATAAAATGGATTTGAAATTTTATAAATTTAAGAGAATTGAAATCTATCAAATTAATTTAAATTACAAATGAATTTTAAGGACAAAACACTCATAATGCAATTAGAATTTATCACCATTGCAAACCGTCGTCACCTCCATGACAACCAATCACCGCCGCTACATACCACCGACCGTCGTCGCCATCGCCAGCAACAATCGACTGTGGCCACCGAGCGCGTCGGCGCCAACTATCGACCCACCTCGCTACCACCACCTGATTGCGCCCGCCACCGACAACCGGCTGTCATTGCCGAGTGTGGCTAAAACCGACAAAATCGGCGACGACAATCGTTTTTCAGCGACTGGCAAGATCAGTGGCGAGTTATTGACAGCAGCGGTGAGCACGGTCGGTTGTCGCGGGTTTGGGTTATGGGAGGTAGGGCGACAAGCGGGAGGAGGATGAAGCGTCAAACAGTTTTTAGCGGTCGGCAGGAGTCGGCAAAGGGCGACGGAGGTTGGTGGTGGTGGGGGTGGCGGAGGTCGGGGGCGTCGGTGGGGGTCGTCGCCGGTGACGGGCGAGGGCGGTAGATGGCGGGGCCAGGGTTGTTGATCGTGGGGGCGGGCGGCGGTGGTCGGTGATAGAGGCGAAGACGATCTTTAATGCCGATCACTTTTTTATGAAGGAGTTTTCAACTCTTCTTATTGAATATCTTTAAAATTTGAAATGAATTTGAAATTATTCATTTGAAAGGAATTCATTTCAATTTAATATATTTCTCTCGACCAAACAAGTTAAAAATGGAATTCAAATTCCAATTCTAACAAATTTCTACAAAACAAACACATTAACAATGAAATTCAGATTTCAATTTCATTTAATTTATTAAATTTTGCATACTAAACGCACTATTACTCTGATTTATTGAAGTAATCATTTTAGTTTCACTATAATAGAGTGTTTAAATATGTAGGAAGTAGATAATTTTGCAAGCCGAAAGATGAAATGTAATAGATGGTTTATCTATCTGATTTATTAAACTTAACTTTTAATACAATCACACTTGTACTTGTATCATATGCAAATTTATTTGGAGATAAAAATCTTTCTCTAGAAGAAGAGGACTTCGTCGTAAGCAATAAACACTTTGTTCTCAATACTGCGAATTTGATGTCCTTGGGATATCTCACAAAACGTATTTTACTAAATGTAAATTTAAGTTTGTTTAGGATAAAGTGTCATCTCTACATTATAAAAGATAAATAAATTATATCTACACTTTGAGTAGTGAGTAGGCTGACCCACAACAAGCAAGCCCAATTCCAATTCTAATTACCCATATCTATTTATAACTTAAATAAGCACAAACTTTAACTCCAATCACTTAAATAAACCCATAACCCACCAACTCCAATTTCAGGTTTTCTACTTTTTGAATCATCACCAAAAAACCCAAAATTAAAAACTACCTCATTGGCTCACATCCGAAGAAAACCTTCCTTTATTAAAATTATATGCTATTACGTAAAATTGATGTTGAATAATACTTGATTCTTGAAATTTAGTGATTAAAACTTGAAATTTGATGTTGAATGAAACTTGTAATTGTTTTTCATAAGATGTAGTAAAGTAGATCTTTTAAGAACTTGACGTTACGTTTTTTCTGATTAGTTGATGAGTAAAGGGATATATCTAAAAATAAATAAATGGCTATGATTATGAGATATGTTGATAAAGTGAGAGTTATTAAAAAGTTTTATTGGCCTTGTTCATGTCATGGGTCTATGTTATCTCTTAGATCAGATATTGAAGATTTGAACTTGATTAAAGTTAGAGGCCAAAGATATGATGATATAAGCATTATGGACAGTGAGTTTAATAGTCTGAAACCATTAAAGAACATATTGCATATGTTATTTTGCTTACCAATTTCGGTTAGAGTTGCACAAAACGGGTTGGGCCGGACCCGGGCCCGGGTACAAAACGGGTTTGGGCTCAACCGGGTTTTTTGTACCCGGGTATTGGTGAACCCGGGTAGACTTGGGCATAAAAACCGGGTTCGGACCCGACCCGGAACCGGGTACGGGTACGACCCGGTATATACATACCGGGTTGGACCCGAAAAAAAACCGTAGGGTTGGAACCGGGTATGATTTTCTAGAATTTCTTAGAACCCGACCCGACCCGACCCGGAACCGGTTGAACCCGGGTTGTACCCGGTTTCGACCGTTTTTTTTTTTTTTAAAAAGTGGCCGTTTTTTAACGGCTATATAGCCGTTGGGATCGATTTGTGACCGTTTTTTTGTCACTTTTAGGCTTATAAGTTAGTATAAATAGGTGTGGGTTGATATGGTTTAGTACCCAAGTCTCAAACGCAAAAACAAAAAACGCAAAAAATACTCTCGTTTACTCTCGCTTTACACGTTCACTCTCTCGTTTTAC